>CM054402.1:155954-230364 GCA_028858755.1 Ara ararauna | reverse complement strand
CGCCAAAAAACGCCCAAAAAGGGGCAGAAAACGCCCAAATTCACCCCAAAAACAGTCCCAGACGCCAAAAAACACCCAAAAAAGGGCAGAAAACGCCCAAAATGCCCCAAATTCACCCCAAAAAGAGCCCCAAACGCCAAAAAAACACCCAAAAAGGGGCAGAAAACGCCCAAATTCACCCTAAAAACAGCCCCAAACGCCAAAAAACACCCAAAAAGGGGCAGAAAACGCCCAAATTCACCCTAAAAACAGTCCCAAATGCCAAAAAACGCCCAAAAAGGGGCAGAAAACGCCCAAAATGCCCCAAATTCACCCTAAAAACAGCCCCAAACGCCAAAAAACACCCAAAAAGGGGCAGAAAACGCCCAAATTCACCCTAAAAACAGCCCCAAATGCCAAAAAACGCCCAAAAAGGGGCAGAAAACGCCCAAAATGCCCCAAATTCACCCCAAAAAGAGCCCCAAACGCCAAAAAACGCCCCAAAAGGGACAGAAAACGCCCAAAATCCCCCAAATTCACCCTAAAAACAGCCCCAAACGCCAAAAACGCCCCAAAAGGGGCAGAAAACGCCCCAAATACACCCCAAAAAGAGCCCCAAACGCCAAACAAACGCCCAAAAAGGGGCAGAAAACGCCCAAAACGCCCCAAATTCCCCCCCCCAATACCCCAAAACGGCCCCAAAACGCCCCTCCCCCCCCCCGGACCGCCTCCGAAGGCCCTTTCCCCGCCCAAACCCCGCCCGTTCCGCCGGGACCGCCCCTTTCTTACCGGAAATCGCCTCTTTTCACCCCAAAACGCCCCCCCGAACCCTTCCCCCCCCCCAACCCCCGTTTTGTGCCCCCGAACGCCGTTTCCACCCCCAAATGTCCGTTTGCCGCCCCCAAACCCCCATTTTCAGCCCTCAAAACGCCGTTTTCAGCCCCAAAACGCCCATTTGCCCCCCCCAAAACATCATTGGCCCCCCAAAAACGCCCTTTTCCACCCCAAAACGCCCTTTATCACCCGAAAAACGCCCTTTCCTCCTCAAAAAACACCATTTACACCCCAAAAACGCCCTTTTCCCTCCCAAAACCGCCCTTACCCCCCAAAAAACGCCACTTTCACCCCAAAACGCCCTTCCCCCCGAGAAAGCGCCGTTTTCACCCCCAAAACGCCCTTTTCCCCCCCAAAAAACACCATTTACACCCCAAAAACGCCCTTTTCCCTCCCAAAACCGCCCTTACCCCCCAAAAAACGCCACTTTCACCCCCAAAACGCCCTTTTCCCCCAAAAAAAGCGCCATTTTCACCCCAAAATGCCTTTTTCCCCCCCCAAAAACACCATTTTCACCCTAAAAACGCCCTTCCCCCCCAAAACGCCCTTTTCCTCCCCAAAAAACGCCCTTTTCCGCCCAATAAACGCCACTTTCACCCCCAAAACGCCCTTCCCCCCGAGAAAGCGCCGTTTTCACCCCCAAAACGCCCTTTTCCCCCCCAAAAAAACACCATTTTCACCCTAAAAACGCCCTTCCCCCCCAAAACGCCCTTTTCCTCCCCCAAAAACGCCCTTTTCCGCCCAATAAACGCCACTTTCACCCCCAAAACGCCCTTCCCCCCGAGAAAGCGCCGTTTTCACCCCCAAAACGCCCTTTTCCCCCCCAAAAAACACCATTTTCACCCTAAAAACGCCCTTCCCCCCCAAAAAACGCCCTTTTCCCCCAAAAAAAACACCATTTTCACCCTAAAAATGCCCTTTTCCCCCCAAAAACGCCCTTTTTCCACCCGAAAACGCCCTTTTTCCCCCCGAAAACGCCCTTTTCACCCCAAAAACGCCCTTTCCTGGTCCAAAAAACACCGTTTTCACCCCAAAACGGCCCTTCCCCCCCCCCCCCCCCAAACCTCCCCTCCCCCCCCCGTTCCCACGCTCACCTTCCCCTCCGCGGGGGGGGGCGCGGCCTCATTGAGCTCCATCATTGAGCGCTATGGGGGGGGGGGGGGGGGGTTATTATGGGATGGGACGGGGGGGGTTCACTCCCCCTCCCCCTCCCCCCGTGACCCCACGTGACCCCGGGGGGGGGGGTGACCCCCGGTCCCGTACCCGCCACCTTCAGGCGCCTTTGCCCCGCTCGGGCCCCGCCCCCTCCATAGGCCCCGCCCCCTCGGCGCGCGCGGAGGCTCATGGGGGCCTATAAATACCACCCCCACCCCCCCCATGCCATATATGGTAAAGGGAAGGGCGGGGGTGGAGTGGAAGGGACCAATCAGAGGCCGCGGGTTGGGAACGCTTTAATGAAGGGGGGAGGGGGCGGTGGCCACGCCCCCTGGCGGGAATGAAAGGGGGGGAGGGGAATGACGTGGGAATGACGTGGGAATGACGTGGGAATGACATGGGAATAACATGGGATGGACGTGGGAATGACTCGGGAATCACATGGGAATGACACGGGAATGTCATGGGAATGACATGGGATGGACATAGGAATAACATGGGAATGACTCGGGATGGACATGGGAATGTCATGGGATGGACATGGGAATGTCATGGGATGGACATGGGAATATCATGGGAATGACATGGGATGGACATAGGAATAACGGGAATGACTCGGGATGGACATGGGAATGACATGGGATGGACATGGGAATGTCATGGGAATGACATGGGATGGACATAGGAATAACATGGGAATGACTCGGGATGGACATGGGAATGACATGGGATGGACATAGGAATAACATGGGAATGACTCGGGATGGACATGGGAATGACATGGGATGGACATAGGAATAACATGGGAATGACTCGGGATGGACATGGGAATGACATGGGATGGACATGGGAATGTCATGGGATGGACATAGGAATAACATGGGAATGACTCGGGATGGACATGGGATGGACATGGGAATATCATGGGAATGACATGGGATGGACATAGGAATAACGGGAATGACTCGGGATGGACATGGGAATGACATAGGATGGACATGGGAATGTCATGGGAATGACATGGGATGGACATAGGAATAACATGGGAATGACTCGGGATGGACATGGGAATGACATGGGATGGACATGGGAATGTCATGGGAATGACATGGGATGGACATGGGAATGACTCGGGAATCACATGGGAATGACACGGGAATGTCATGGGAATGACTTGGGAATAACATGGGAATGACTCGGGATGGACATGGGAATGACATGGGAATGTCATGGGAATGACATGGGATGGACATGGGAATGACATGGGATGGACATGGGAATGTCATGGGAATGACATGGGATGGACATGGGAATGTCATGGGAATTACATGGGATGGACACGGGAATGACATGGGAATATCATGGGAATGACATGAGAATGTCATGGGAATGACATGGGATGGACACGGGAATGACTCGGGAATGTAATGGGAATGACACAGGAATGATATGAGGATAACATGGGAATTACATAGGAATGATATGGGAATGACACAGGAATGTCATGGGAATGTCATACAAATAACATGGGAATGACTCGGGAATGACATGGGAAGAACATGGGATTGTTACAGGAACTACATGGGAATGTCACAGGAATTACATGGAATAATATGGGAATGTTATGGGAATGGCATGGCATTTTGATGGGAAGAAGGGGAATGCCATATGGGAATGCGACGGACCCGGGATGGAGCCGAGGAGAAGGCAAAATCCATTGGGAATGCGCACGGATCCGCATGGGATTGACATGGGAACATGGGAATGACATAGGATAGACATGGGCTCAACACAGGAATAACATGGGATAGACACGGGATTGACAGGGGATTGACACGGGAATAGCATGGGATTGACATAGGATCGACATGAGATTAACATGGGGAATAATATGGGATCAACATGGGATTGACACGGGAATAACATGGGATCAACATGGAATTAACACAGGAATAACATGGGATTGACATGGATCAACATGGGATGGACATGGGAATAACACGGCATCGAACCCAAGGAGCCCCCTCAATTACACGGCACCAACACGGGAATAACATGGGATTAACCTGGAACCAACATGGGAATAACACGGGATCGGAAGCAATGAACCCCATCAATTACACGGAATCAACATGGGATCTACATGGGATCTACAGAGCTTCAGTAGGGAATCAACATGGGAATCACATGGGAAGAACATGGAATCAACATGGGAAGAACATGGAATCAACCATGAATCAACATGGGAGCGAAACCAACGAGCCCATCGATTACATGGCATCAACATGGGAATAACATGGAATCAACATGGGAATAACATGGGATTAACATGGGATCTACATGGGGTTACCATGGCATCGACATGGGATTAACATGGCATCTCCATGGCACCTACATGGGATCTACATGGCACCAACATGGGATCTCCATGGGGTTACCATGGCATCAACATGGGATTAACATGGGCATTAACATGGGATCTCCATGGCACCTACATGGGATCTACACAGGGTTACCATGGCACCAACATGGGATTAACATGGCATCTCCATGGCACCTACATGGGATCTCCATGGCACCAACATGGGATCTCCATGGGGTTACCATGACATCGACATGGGATTAACATGGGATCTCCATGGCACCTACATGGGATCTCCATGGGGTTACCATGGCATCAACATGGGATTAACATGGCATCTCCATGGCACCAACATGGGCTTAACATGGGCTCTACATGGCACCAACATGGGATCTACATGGCACCAACATGGAATTAACATGGGATCTACATGGGGTTACCATGGCATCTCCATGGCACCTCCATGGGATCTATATGGCACCAACATGGGATTAACATGGGATCTCCATGGCACCAACATGGGATTAACATGGGCTCTACATGGCACCAACATGGGATCTCCATGGCCCCACCATGGCTTGTACATGGCATCTCCATGGCACCAACACGCCATCCACACGGAACCCCACAACCAATCCAGCCCCCATCACCCCCATCACCCCCCCCTTAGCGTGTCCTTAGCGTGTCCTAAGCGTGTTGCAGGCGCGGCGCCAGCGCCAGCAGCAGCTCCGCCAGGAGCCGGGCCCCGGCCTGCGCCGCCTCCAGCACCTCCTCGTGGGCCGTGTCCTTCGCGTGTTCTTCCGTGTCCTTCGCGTGTTCTTCCGTGTCCTTAGCGTGTTCCTCCGTCTCCTTAGCGTGTTCTTCCTCGTCCTCGTCCCCCCCCGGCGCCGCGTTGGTGATGAGCGACAGCCCCAGCACCCGCAGCCCACAGTGCCGCGCCGCCGCCGCCTCCGCCACCGTGCTCATGCCTGCGGGCGCCAGGCGCACGCTAAGCACACGCTAAGCACACGCTAAGCGCACGCCAAGCGCGCGCCACGGAAGGGACCAAAAGGGGTTTAGAGCGGGGGAGTGAGGGTGGAGCGTGGGCTCAGCGTGTGCATAGCGTGGCCTTAGTATGTTTATCCCCCCTTCGCCCGCCCTTAGCGTGTTCTTAGCATGTTTAGATCCTTCAACCCCCCTTAGCATGTCCTTAGCGTGTTTAACTCCCTTAACCCCACTTTAACCCCCATAACCCCCCTTAGTATGTGCTTAGCATGTCCTTACCGTGTTTACCCCCTCACCACCCTTAGCATGTTCTTAGTATGTCCTTAGCATGTTTACCCCCATAACACCCCTTAGCATGTCCTTAACGTGTCCACCCCCATATCCCCCCCTTAGCATGTCCTTACCGTGTTTACCGCATAACACCCCTTAGTGTGTCCTTACCAAGTTTACCCACATAACCCCCTTAGTATGTCCTTAGCATGTTCTTAGCATGTTTACCCCATACTCCCTTTAGCGTGTCCTTAGCATGTCCTTAGTATGTCCCTAATAAGTTTACCTCCATACCCCCCTTAGCATGTCCTTAGTGTGTCCACCCCATCCCCCCTAGCATGTCCTTAGCATGTCCTTACTGTGTTTACCCCATAACACGCCTTAGTATGTCCTTACTGTGTTTACCCCCATAACCCCCCTTAGCATGTCCTTAGTGAGCCCTTAACGTGTTCACCCCCATAACCCCCTTAGCGTGTCCTTAGCATGTCCCCCTATACCCTTCCCTTAGCATGTCCTTAGCATGTCCACCCCATACCCCTCCCTTAGCATGTCCTTAGCATGTCCACCCCATACCCCTCCCTTAGCATGTCCTTAGCATGTCCACCCCATACCCCTCCCTTAGCATGTCCTTAGCATGTCCACCCCATAACCATCCTCAGCATGTCCTTAGTGTGCCCTTAACATGTTCACCCCCATAACCCCCTTGGCAGGTACACCCCATACCCCTCCCTTAGCATGTCCTTAGCATGTCCACCCCCATAGCCCTCCCTTAGCATGTCCTTAGCATGTCCACCACCATACCCCTCCCTTAGCATGACCTTAGCATGTCCATCCCCATACCCCTCCCTTAGGATGTCCTTAGCATGTCCACCCTCATACCCCCCTTAGCGTGTCCTTAGCGTGTCCCCCTATACCCTTCCCTTAGCGTGTCCTTAGCATGTCCACCCCATACCCCTCCCTTAGCATGACCTTAGCATGTCCTTCCATACCCCTCCCTTAGCATGTCCTTAGCATGTCCACCCCCATACCCCTCCCTTAGCATGTCCTTAACATGTCTACCCCATAACCATCCTCAGCATGTCCTTAGTGTGTCCTTAGTGTGCCCTTAACATGTTCACCCCCATAACCCCCTTAGCAGGTCCACCCCATACCCCCCCTTAGCATGTCCTTAGCATGTCCACCCCATACCCCTCCCTTAGCATGTCCTTAGCATGTCCACCCCCATACCCCTCCCTTAGCATGTCCTTAGCATGTCCACCCCATACCCCTCCCTTAGCATGTCCTTAGCGTGTACTCACCCACGGCGTCCCCCCCGAGCCGCCGCAGGAGCGCGCACTCCGCGGGGGTCTCGTAGCTCGGCCCCCCCACCCCGCAGTAGACCCCGGAGCGGGCGCGCAGCGGCGCCGGGGCCAAGGCCAACGCCAGGCGCCGCAGGGCCGCGTCGTAGGCCCCCGCCATCACCGGGAAGCGCGGCCCGAACCTGCGCCGGGGGGGGGGCACCGATCAGCACAGAGAGACCCAAAAGGGCCCCAAAGCACCCCAAAACCGCCCCAAAATTGCACTTTTCACCACAAAATCGCCCCAAAATTGGCCCAAATTGCCCCAATTCACCCCGGAATTGCCTCAAATAACCCCAAACGCACCCAAAATCACCCCAAAATCACACTTTTCCCCCCAAAATCACCCCAAATCGCCCCAAAACAGTCAAAATTTGCCTTTTTCACCCCAAAATCACCCCCAACTTACCCCAAATTCGCCCTTTTCACCCCACAATACCCCAAACTTGCCCCAAATCACCCAAAAATACCCCAAATCACCCCAAAATCACCCCCAAATCCCACTCAAAGCCCGCCCAGCACCGCCCCATTTCCCGCCCTCCCCGCTGTTTTCCCGCCACCCCCCCATGTTTTCCCACCACCCCCCCATGTTTTCCCGCCACCTGGGGTCGTTCCGCCCCGCCAGGGGGCTCCTTCCCGCCCTCCCCTCTGTTTTCCCTCCCCGCCGCTCTCTCTCCCCCATGTTTTCCCGCCACCCCCCCCCGTTTTCCCGCCACCTCCAGTGTTTTCCCGCCACCTGGGGTCGTTGGCTCCCGCCAGGGGGCTCCTTCCCGCCCTCCCCTCTGTTTTCCCTCCCCGCCGCTCTCTCTCCCCGCTGTTTTCCCGCCACCCCCCATGTTTTCCCGCCACCCCCCTATGTTTTCCCGCCACCCCCCCTATGTTTTCCCGCCACCCCCCTATGTTTTCCCGCCACCCCCCTATGTTTTCCCGCCACCCCCCCATGTTTTCCCGCCACCCCCCCATTATTTCCCGCCACCCCCTCATGTTTTCCCGCCACCCCCCTATGTTTTCCCGCCACCCCCCCCATGTTTTCCCGCCACCCCCCCATGTTTTCCCGCCACCCCCCCTATGTTTTCCCGCCACCCCCCCATGTTTTCCCGCCACCTGGGGTCGTTGGCTCCCGCCAGGGGGCTCCTTCCCGCCCTCCCCTCTCTTTTCCCTCCCAGCCGCTCTCTCTCCCCGCTGTTTTCCCGCCACCCCCCCATGTTTTCCCGCCACCCCCCCATGTTTTCCCGCCACCCCCCCATGTTTTCCCGCCACCTGGGGTTGTTGGCTCCCGCCAGGGGGCTCCTTCCCGCCCTCCCCTCTGTTTTCCCTCCCAGCCGCTCTCTCTCCCCGCTGTTTTCCCGCCACCCCCTATGTTTTCCCGCCACCCCCCTATGTTTTCCCGCCACCCCCCCTATGTTTTCCCGCCACCCCCCCACGTTTTCCCGCCACCCCCCTATGTTTTCCCGCCACCCCCCTATGTTTTCCCGCCACCCCCCCATGTTTTCCCGCCACCCCCCCATTATTTCCCGCCACCCCCCTCATGTTTTCCCGCCACCCCCCTATGTTTTCCCGCCACCCCCCCCATGTTTTCCCGCCACCCCCCCATGTTTTCCCGCCACCCCCCCTATGTTTTCCCGCCACCCCCCCATGTTTTCCCGCCACCTGGGGTCGTTGGCTCCCGCCAGGGGGCTCCTTCCCGCCCTCCCCTCTGTTTTCCCTCCCAGCCGCTCTCTCTCCCCGCTGTTTTCCCGCCACCCCCCCCGTTTTCCCGCCACCCCCCCCATGTTTTCCCGCCACCCCCCCATGTTTTCCCGCCACCCCCCATGTTTTCCCGCCACCCCCCCACGTTTTCCCGCCACCCCCCCCGTTTTCCCGCCACCTGGGGTCGTTGGCTCCCGCCAGGGGGCTCCTTCCCGCCCTCCCCTCTGTTTTCCCTCCCAGCCGCTCTCTCTCCCCGCTGTTTTCCCGCCACCCCCCCATGTTTTCCCGCCACCCCCCCATGTTTTCCCGCCACCCCCCCATGTTTTCCCGCCACCTGGGGTCGTTGGCTCCCGCCAGGGGGCTCCTTCCCGCCCTCCCCTCTGTTTTCCCTCCCAGCCGCTCTCTCTCCCCGCTGTTTTCCCGCCACCCCCTATGTTTTCCCGCCACCCCCCTATGTTTTCCCGCCACCCCCCCTATGTTTTCCCGCCACCCCCCCACGTTTTCCCGCCACCCCCCTATGTTTTCCCGCCACCCCCCCTATGTTTTCCCGCCACCCCCCCCATGTTTTCCCGCCACCCCCCCATTATTTCCCGCCACCCCCTATGTTTTCCCGCCACCCCCCTATGTTTTCCCGCCACCCCCCCTATGTTTTCCCGCCACCCCCCCCATGTTTTCCCGCCACCCCCCCTATGTTTTCCCGCCACCCCCCTATGTTTTCCCGCCACCCCCCTATGTTTTCCCGCCACCCCCCCATTATTTCCCGCCACCCCCCTCATGTTTTCCCGCCACCCCCCTATGTTTTCCCGCCACCCCCCCCCATGTTTTCCCGCCACCCCCCCCATGTTTTCCCGCCACCCCCCCCTATGTTTTCCCGCCACCCCCCCATGTTTTCCCGCCACCCCCCCCATGTTTTCCCGCCACCTGGGGTCGTTGGCTCCCGCCAGGGGGCTCCTTCCCGCCCTCCCCTCTCTTTTCCCTCCCAGCCGCTCTCTCTCCCCGCTGTTTTCCCGCCACCCCCCCCATGTTTTCCCGCCACCCCCCCATGTTTTCCCGCCACCCCCCCATGTTTTCCCGCCACCTGGGGTTGTTGGCTCCCGCCAGGGGGCTCCTTCCCGCCCTCCCCTCTGTTTTCCCTCCCAGCCGCTCTCTCTCCCCGCTGTTTTCCCGCCACCCCCTATGTTTTCCCGCCACCCCCCTATGTTTTCCCGCCACCCCCCCCTATGTTTTCCCGCCACCCCCCCACGTTTTCCCGCCACCCCCCTATGTTTTCCCGCCACCCCCCTATGTTTTCCCGCCACCCCCCCATGTTTTCCCGCCACCCCCCCATTATTTCCCGCCACCCCCTCATGTTTTCCCGCCACCCCCCTATGTTTTCCCGCCACCCCCCCCATGTTTTCCCGCCACCCCCCCATGTTTTCCCGCCACCCCCCCTATGTTTTCCCGCCACCCCCCCATGTTTTCCCGCCACCTGGGGTCGTTGGCTCCCGCCAGGGGGCTCCTTCCCGCCCTCCCCTCTGTTTTCCCTCCCAGCCGCTCTCTCTCCCCGCTGTTTTCCCGCCACCCCCCCCGTTTTCCCGCCACCCCCCCCATGTTTTCCCGCCACCCCCCCATGTTTTCCCGCCACCCCCCATGTTTTCCCGCCACCCCCCCACGTTTTCCCGCCACCCCCCCCGTTTTCCCGCCACCTGGGGTCGTTGGCTCCCGCCAGGGGGCTCCTTCCCGCCCTCCCCTCTGTTTTCCCTCCCAGCCGCTCTCTCTCCCCGCTGTTTTCCCGCCACCCCCCCATGTTTTCCCGCCACCCCCCCATGTTTTCCCGCCACCCCCCCATGTTTTCCCGCCACCTGGGGTCGTTGGCTCCCGCCAGGGGGCTCCTTCCCGCCCTCCCCTCTGTTTTCCCTCCCAGCCGCTCTCTCTCCCCGCTGTTTTCCCGCCACCCCCTATGTTTTCCCGCCACCCCCCTATGTTTTCCCGCCACCCCCCCTATGTTTTCCCGCCACCCCCCCACGTTTTCCCGCCACCCCCCTATGTTTTCCCGCCACCCCCCTATGTTTTCCCGCCACCCCCCCATGTTTTCCCGCCACCCCCCCATTATTTCCCGCCACCCCCTCATGTTTTCCCGCCACCCCCCCTATGTTTTCCCGCCACCCCCCCCATGTTTTCCCGCCACCTGGGGTCGTTGGCTCCCGCCAGGGGGCTCCTTCCCGCCCTCCCCTCTGTTTTCCCTCCCAGCCGCTCTCTCTCCCCGCTGTTTTCCCGCCACCCCCTATGTTTTCCCGCCACCCCCCTATGTTTTCCCGCCACCCCCCCCATGTTTTCCCGCCACCCCCCCATGTTTTCCCGCCACCCCCCCCTATGTTTTCCCGCCACCCCCCCATGTTTTCCCGCCACCTGGGGTCGTTGGCTCCCGCCAGGGGGCTCCTTCCCGCCCTCCCCTCTCTTTTCCCTCCCAGCCGCTCTCTCTCCCCGCTGTTTTCCCGCCACCCCCCCCGTTTTCCCGCCACCTGGGGTCGTTGGCTCCCGCCAGGGGGCTCCTTCCCGCCAGCCCCGGGAGGTCGATGTGGTCGCGGATCACGAGGAGCTGCCCCGGCTCCAGCCCCGCGCGGAGGCTCCCGGCGGCGTTCGTCAGTACCACCGTGTGCGCGCCCAGCAGGGCCAGCGTGCGCACCGGCAGCGCCACCTGCCGGCCGGAGGACACGACGGCTATGGGGGGGCGGCTGTGGGGTGGGGGGCGCGTCTATGGGGATGGGGACGCGGCTATGGGGGGGGGACGCGACTATGGGGGGGCGCGGCTATGGGGGGGGGACGCGTCTATGGGGGGGGGACGCGGCTATGGGGGGGGGACGCGGCTATGGGGGGGGGACGCGGCTATGGGGATGGGGACGCGGCTATGGGGGGGCTGTATCTATGGGGTGGGAGCCACATCTATGGGGCGGGAGCCGCGTCTATGGGGATGGGGACACGTCTATGGGGGGGGACGCGTCTATGGGGGGGGACGCGTCTATGGGGGGGGACGCGTCTATGGGGGGGGGACGCGTCTATGGGGGGGGACGCGTCTATGGGGGGGGGACACGGCTATGGGGGGGGGACACGGCTATGGGGGGGGGACACGGCTATGGGGGGGGGACACGGCTATGGGGGGGGGACGCGTCTATGGGGGGGGGACGCGTCTATGGGGGGGGGGACGCGTCTATGGGGATGGGGCTGTATCTATGGGGATGGGGACGCGTCTATGGGGATGGGGCTGTATCTATGGGGATGGGGACGCGTCTATGGGGATGGGGCTGTATCTATGGGGTAGGACCACATCTATGGGGATGGGGCTGTATCTATGGGGTAGGACCACATCTATGGGGATGGGGCTGTATCTATGGGGTAGGACCACGTCTATGGGGATGGGGCTGTATCTATGGGGTAGGACCACGTCTATGGGGATGGGGCTGTATCTATGGGGTAGGACCACATCTATGGGGATGGGGCTGTATCTATGGGGATGGGGACACATCTATGGGGTGGGAGCCACACCTATGGGTATTGCACCCACAACTATGCATAATGGACCCACAACTATGGGTAATGGACCCATAACTATAGGGCGGGACCCACAACTATGGGTAATGAACACACAACTATGGGGCGGGACCCACACCTACGGGTGTTGGACCCACACCTATGGGTAACAGACCCACAACTATGGGGCGGGACCCACACCTATGGATAATGGACCCACACCTATGGGTATTGGACCCACACCTATGGGTATTGCATACAGAACTATGGGGCGGGATCCCACATCTATGGGGCGGGACCCCCATCTATGGGGCGGGACCCACACCTACGGGTAACAGACCCACACCTATGGGTAACAGACCCACAACTATGGGGCAGGACCCACATCTATGGGGCAGGACCCACACCTACAGGTGTTGGACCCCCATCTATGGGGCGGGACCCCCAAGTGTGGGGCTCACCTGAGCAGGGCTGTAGCCCTCATAGAGGTGGAAGCGGCCCTGCAGCACCGCGCAGGGGCAGCCCCCCAAGGTCCCCACCAGGAGGCGCCCGGCATGGCCCTGAACTGGGGGGGGGGGGGGGTCAGACCCATAGCGACCCATAGGGACCCCATAGAGCCCCATAACCCCCCCATTGACCACCATAGCCACCTCATAGAGCCCTATAGAGACCCATAACCCCCTATAGAGCCCCCATAGAGACCCATTGAGCCCAATAGAGCCCCTTTAGAGCCCCATAGCCCCCCATAGAGCCCCCACAGAGCCCCATAGCCCCCCATAGAGCACTATAGAGCCCCATAACCCCCCATAGACCCCCCCACAGAGCCCTATAGAGCCCCATAGCCACCTCACAGAACCCTATAGACACCCATAACCCCCCATAGAGCCCCATTGACGCACATAGAGCCCCCCCAGAGCCGCTTTAGAGCCCCATGGCCACCTCATAGAGCCCTATAGAGCCCCACAGAGCCCCCCCATAGAGCCCCATAACCCCCCACAGAGCCCCATTGACCCACATAGAGCCCCACAGAGCCCCTTTAGAGCCCCAATGACTCACATAGAGCCCCTTTAGAGCCCCATAGCCCCACAGAGCCCCCCCCAGAGCCCTATAGAGCCGCATAGAGCCCCATAGCCACCTCATAGAGCTCCCATAGAGCCCTATAGAGCCCCATAGCCCCCCATAGAGCCCCATAGCCACCTCACAGAGCCCTATAGATCCCCATAACCCCCCATAGAGCCCCATTGACCCACATAGAGCCCCCACAGAGCCCCTTTAGAGACCCATAGCCACCTCATAGAGCCCTACAGAGCCCCAATGACTCACATAGAGCCCCCCCAGAGCCCTATAGAGCCCCAATGACCTACATAGAGCCCATAGCCACCTCATAGAGCCCTATAGAGCCCCAATGACCTACATAGAGCCCCATAGCCACCTCATAGAGCCCTATAGAGCCCCAATGACCCACATAGAGCCCCATAGCCACCTCATAGAGCCCTATAGAGCCCCAATGACCTACATAGAGCCCCATAGCCACCTCATAGAGCCCTATAGAGCCCCAATGACCCACATAGAGCCCCCACAGAGCCCTATAGAGCCCCAATGACCTACATAGAGCCCCATAGCCATCTCATAGAGCCCTATAGAGCCCCATAGCCACCTCACAGAGCCCTATAGATCCCAAACCCCCCATAGAGCCCCACTGACCCACATAGAGCCCCATAGCCATCTCATAGAGCCTATAGAGCCCCATAGCCACCTCACAGAGCCCTATAGATCCCCAAACCCCCCCATAGAGCCCCACTGACCCACATAGAGCCCCCACAGAGCCCTATAGAGCCCCATAGCCACCTCATAGAGCCCCCATTGAGCCCTATAGAGCCTCATAGAGCCCCAATGACCTACATAGAGCCCCCACAGAGCCCTATAGAGCCCCATAGCCACCTCATAGAGCCCTATAGAGCCCCAATGACCTACATAGAGCCCCATAGCCACCTCATAGAGCCCCCACAGAGCCAAATAGAGCCTCATAGCCCCACACAGAGCACTATAGAGCCCCATAGCCACCTCATAGAGCCCCCATAGAGCCCAATAGAGCCCCATAGCCACCTCACAGAGCCCCACAGCCCCCCATAGAGCAGTACAGAGCCCCAGTGACCGCCACAGAGCCCCTTTAGAGCCCCATAGAGCCCCACAGAGCCCCCCCCCCCGGCCCGGTACCGGTGCTGCGGGGGAAGTGCGGGATGTCCCCGTAGTCGAAGCTCTGCGTCTGCTGCAGCTCCCGGGCGAGGCCGCCCAGGCCGGAGCCGCACACGAGGCCCACCACGGGCGGCGGCGCCTTCAGCCGGGCCCGGACCCAGGCCGCGGCCTCGGCGCAGGCCTCGTAGCTACGGGTACGGGGAACCCCCCCCCCGCCGTGAGTAGGCCGCAAAACCCCCCCCCCCACGCTCCCATTGGCTGAGCCCGAGGCGGTGGACCCCGTTCTCGCTTCCCATTGGCCGAGCCCGGCCCCGCCCCCCCCCCCGCGCGAGGCACCGCCCTCACCTCCCCTCGTCCATCGCCGCCGCAGCTCTGAGAGCTCCGCGGGAGGCGCCGCCTTATATAGCCCCGGCGGGAGAGCAAGCCACGCCCCCTGTCGCGCTCGCGGCCAATCAGAGGACGCCCTTGGGGGAGCGTTGCTATGGCAACGCGGGGGGTGGGGAGGGGGAGGGGGGAGAAGCGCTGCCAATGGGAGGGCGCGGAGCGTTGCTATGGAACCGGGGAGCGCGGAGCCAATGGGAGGGCGCGGCGGTCGCTTAGCAACGGGCGGGGAGGGCGGAGCCAAGGGGAGGGCGCGGAGCGTTGCTATGGGAACGCGGGGGTGGGGAGGGGAGGGGGGAGGAGCGCGGCCAATGGGAGGGCGCGGAGCGTTGCTATGGGAACCGGGGAGCGCGGAGCCAATGGGAGGGCGCGGCGGTCGCTTAGCAACGGCGGTGGGAGGGGTATGGGGGGAGTCGCGCGGGCGCGCTGGCCAATAGGAAGCGGGGGGGGAGCGGTCGCTTAGCAACGGAGGAGGAGAGCGCAGCCAATGGGAGGGCGCCGTGCGTTGCTATGGAAACGCGGGAGGGGCGGATGGAGCCAATGGGAGAGCGCGGCGGGCGCTTAGCAACGGGGCGGAGAGAGCGCAGCCAATGGGACCGCGCGGGGCGTTGCTATGGGAACCGGGTTGCAAGGAGCCAATGGGAGGGCGCGGCGGTCGCTTAGCAACGGGGGGGGGAGGGGTAAAGAAGGGGGGGAGGGGGGGTGTGGGGGGGGGAGGGGCGCGAAGGGCCACGTGACGGGGGCGGTCCAATCAGAGGCCGAGGGGGCGCCATGGCGGACGGGGAGCGGTCGCCGCTGTTGCCGGTGGAACCGGGGCCGGGCCCGGGGATGGGGGGGGGCCGCGGGGGGGGGGTGAGTGCGGGAAGGGGGAGGGGCCAAAGGGGGGGTGGGGGGGGGAGGGGGAAAAAGAGGGGGGGGAGGGGGATGGATGCGGAGGGGGAGGGGCGGAGCGCTGTTCCCATTGGTGTCCCTCCCCCCCCCCCCATCCATTCCCATTTAAGGTGAGGCCCCGCCCCCTTACTCCCCATTGGTCAGCCCGGAAGGGGGCGGAAGTGACGCCGATGGAGGAGGAGGAGCCCGGGTGGGGGGGCGGGGGCCCGTCGGTCACGTGCCGCGTGTGCCAGCGGCCAATCAGCGTCGAGGGCAAAGGTCACCAGCACGTGGTCAAGTGCGGGGCGTGCGGGGAGGCCACGGTGAGGGGCGCCCCCTGCGGGGCGGGAGGGTGGGGAAGGGGGGGCGGGGCTTGACCGTATATGGGGAAGGGGCGGGGCTTCACCCTGGAAGCACCATATATGGGGAAGGGGCGGGGTTTAACCCTGGTGCCATATATGTGGAAGGGGGCGGGGCTTGACCGTGGCACCATATATGGGGAAGGGGGCCGGGTTTGACCCTGGCAGCACCATATATGGGGAAGGGGCGGGGCTTAACCATGGCACCATATAGGGGGAAGGGGGCGGGGCTTAACCATGGCGCCATATATGGGGAAGGGGGCGGGGCTTAACCATGGCACCATATAGGGGGAAGGGGCAGGGCTTAACCATGACACCATATAAGGGAAAGGGGGGGGCATGGCTCTACCCGTATCGCCTTATATGGGGGTAAGGGGGCGGGGCTAACCCTAAGCCCCGCCCCCTGCCCCGGCCTTCAGCCAATCAGGACGGCCCCCGCGGGGAAGAAGTACGTGCGCTGCCCCTGCAACTGCCTCTTGGTCTGCAGCGGGGCGGCCCAGCGCATCGCCTGCCCCCGGCCCTACTGGTGCGTGGGGCGCTATGGGGCTCTATGGGGCTCTATGGGGTCTCTATGGGGCGCTATGGGGCTCTATGGGGTATCTATGGGGCGCTAGGGAGTCTCTATGGGGTCTCTATGGGGTTCTATGGAGACTCTATGGTGCTGAATGGGGTCTATGGGGCTCTATGGGGCGCTATGGGGGGTCTGTTGTATCGCTAAGAGGTCTCGACGGGGTCTTTATGGGGCTGGCTCTATGGGGTGTCTATGGGGCGCTATGGGGCTCAGTGGGGCGCTAGGGAGTGTCTATGGGGTCTCTATGGGGTTCTGTGGGTCTCTATGGGGCTCTCTGGGGTCTGTATGGGTCTCTATGGCATCTCTATGGGGCTCTATGGGGGCTCTATGGTCTTCCTATGTGTCTCTATGGTGTCTCTATGGGGGTCTATGGGGTCTCTATGGGGCTCTCTGTGGTCTCTATGGGTCTCTATGGGGTCTCTATGGGCCTCCATGGGGGCTGTATATGGTGTCTCTGGGTTTCTATGGGTCTCTATGGGGTCTCTATGGGGCTCTACGGGGTCTCTATGGTCTCTCTATGGGGCTCTATGGGGTCTCTATGGGGCTCTATGGGTGTTCTGGGAGGTGTCTATGGGTCTCTATGGGGGCCCTATGGTCTCTATGGGTTCCCTATGGTCTCTCTATGGGGCTCTATGCGGTCTCTATGGGGCTCTATGGGGGCTCCAGGGGGTGTCTCTGGGTCCCTATGTACTCTCTATGGTCTCTCTATGGTGTCTCTATGGTCTCCCTACGCTGTCTCTATGGTCCCCCCCAGCAAGCGCATCATTAACCTGGGCCCGGTTCAGGCCGGAGCCGCCAGCCCGGAGCCGCCAGCAGGGGGCGTCCGCGTGGCCTGCGGGCACTGCGGGGGGCCCTTCCTGGTGAGAGCGCCCCCTGGCGGCGGGGAGGACACGCGCGCCCCGGGTGGCGGTGCCCCTCGCACCTGTACGGGCGGCCCAGCCCCATAGATGTGGGTCCTGACCCCTATATATAGGTCCCAGCCCCATAGATGTGGGTCCTGACCCCTATATATAGGTCCCAACCCCATAGATGTGGGTCCTCACCCCTATATGTGGGTCCCAGCCCCATAGATGTAGGTCCCAGCCCCATAGATGTGGGTCCTGACCCCTATATATAGGTCCCAACCCCATAGGTGTGCGTCCTGACCCCTATATGTGGGTCCCAGCCCCATAGATGTAGGTCCCAGCCCCATAGATGTGGGTCCTGACCCCTATATATAGGTCCCAACCCCATAGATGTGGGTCCTGACCCCTATATGTGGGTCCAAGCCCCATAGATGTGGGTCCCAGCCCCATAGATGTGGGTCCTGACCCCTACATATAGGTCCCAACCCCATAGATGTAGGTCCTGACCCCTATATACAGGTCCCAGCCCTACCGATATGGTCTCGCTCCCTCTTTATGTATCAAGCCCCCTATATATGGGTCCAGCCCAATATATACGGCTTCCAGCCCCATAGATGTGGGTCCTGGCCCCCTATATATGGCTCTCATCCCCTCTATATATGGCTCCCAGCCCCCTATATATGGCTACCCTGCCCATATACGGCTCCCCCCCTCCATATATGGCTCCCCCGCCCATATATGGCTCCCCTGCCCATATACGGCTCCCCCCCTCCATATATGGCTCCCCCGCCCATATATGGCTCCCCCCTCCATATATGGCTCCCCTGCCCATATATGGCTCTGTCTCTCGCAGTGGGCGGAGCTCTCCGACCGCGCCCTCGCCCGCTGCCCGCACTGCCGCAAGGTGTAAGTGTCACGTGACCCGGGAAAGGAGGGGGGGGCGGGGTTAATGCATAGCCCCGCCCCTTTCCGATGACATCACCCCCCCCGCAGGTCCGCCATTGGCCGGCGGTTGCCGCGGCGACGCTGCCTCTGCTGCCTCCTCCTGGCGCTGCTCATGGCCGGGGCGGCCGCGGGGTTGGCGGTGAGAGGGGGGGGGAACAGCCAATGGGAGCGCGGCTGAAAGGGGGCTCGGCCAATGGGAGGAGGGGGATGAGGAGGGGGCGTGGCTTAAGGGAGGGGGTGTGGCTTAAGGGGGCCAATGGGGGTTGAGGGGGCGGGGCTTTATGGGGGTCAATGGGGGGCTTAAAGTGGGAGGGGCTTAAAGGGGGTCAATGGGGGCTTGAAGTGGGAGGGGCTTAAAGGGGGCGTGGCTTGAAGGGAGCCAATGGGGGTTGAGGGGGTGGAGCTTAATGGGGGTTTCAAGGGGGTCAATGGGGGGCTTGAAGTGGGAGGGGCTTAAAGGGGGCGTGGATTGAAGGGAGCCAATGGGAGTTAAGGGGCGGGGCCTGGCGGGGGTTAAAGTGGGAGGGGCTTCCACGGGGGGTGGGGTTTGAATGGGCCAATGGGCGTTAAGGGGAGGGGCTTAAAGGGGGCGGGGCTTGGAGCGGGGGGGTTGGGGCGTGGTCTGAAGGGAGCCAATGGGCGTTAAGGGGGCGTGGCCTATAGGGAGGGCTTAAAGTGGGAGGGGCTTCGAGGGAGCCAATGGGCGTTAAGGGGCGGGGCTTAATGGTCTATAGGGAGGGGCTTAAAGTGGGCGTGGCTTTAAAGAGCCAATGGGCGTTCAGGGGCGGGGCTCTAAAGGGGGGGCGTGTCCGCTCTCGCCCAATCAGGTGCTGACGTGGGGGGTGTCGCGGAGGCTCCGCCCCCTGCACGCGGGTTGGGCGCTGCTGGGGGCGGGGTCGGGGGCGTGCCTGCTGCGGGCGGCCTATTGGGGCTGCGTGCGCGTCAGCCGCGCCCTGCCCGCCCGCCCCTGATTGGCCGCCGGCGCGGGGCGGGGCCCCGCCTCCCATTGGACGCTCGGCATCGGAGGGGGGGGGGGCATCTTGGACGCGCGCTCCCCGTGGAGGCCGCCATCTTGGATCCGACCCCCTCTATGGAGGCTGCCATCTTGGATCTGATCCCTCTATGGAGGCCGCCATCTTGGATCTGATCCCTCTATGGAGGCCACCATCTTGGATTCACACACACACCAACCCCCCCCCCCCCTTATGGACGACGCCATTTTGGACTCATGCACCCCATGGAGGCCGCCATCTTGAATCCGACCCATCTATGGAGGCCGCCATCTTGGACTCATGCTCCCCGTGGAGGCCGCCATCTTGGATCCGATCCCTCTATGGACGCCGCCATCTTGGACTCACACACTCCATGGAGGCCGCCATATTGAATTCGACCCCTCTATGGAGGCCGCCATATTGGACTCATGCTCCCCATGGAGGCCGCCATCTTGGATTCACACACACCACACCCCCCCCATGGACGACGCCATTTTGGACTCACGCACCCCATGGAGGCCGCCATCTTGAATCCGACCCCTCAATGGAAGCAGCCATCTTGGATCCAATCCCTCTATGGACGCCGCCATCTTGGACTCACGCTCCCCATGGAGGCCGCCATCTTGGATCCGATCCCTCTGTGGAGGCTGCCATCTTGGATTCACACACACACACCCCCCCCCCCCTTATGGACGCCGCCGTCTTGGACTCATGCTCCCCATGGTGGCCGCCATCTTGAATCCAACCCCTTCTATGGAGGCCGCCATCTTGGATTCACGCTCCCCATGGATGCCGCCATCTTGAATCCGACCCCTCTATGGAGGCCGCCATCTTGAATCCAACCCTTCTATGGAGGCCGCCATCTTGAACGCACGCTCCCCATGGAGGCTGTCATCTTGAATCTGACCCCCTCTATGGACGCCGCCATCTTGGACTCTCACCTCCCTCCCCGCATGCCCCCCCCTTCCCTTCCCAGCATGCACCGGGGGGGGGGGGGGTTTGCGGGCCCACTCCCATAGAGCCCCAATGAATGACGATGGCTTTCGGAAACCCAATTTAGAACCATTGTGGGTCCCTTTATGGACGTTTTGACCCCATCCAGCCCATAATAACCCATTCAAAACCCAATTTCGCCCCATTTTGCGTCAATTTAGGGACCAATTTCCCCCATAACCCCATATAAACCCAATATAGACCATAATAACCCCATCGAAACCCAACTGAGCCCCATTTTGGGGGCAGTTGAGTCAATTGAGGCTCATTTTGACCCTATGTAGCCCATAATAACCCCACCAAACCCCAATTCAGACCCATTCGTGACCATTTCGACCCTCTGTAACCCATAATAACCACATCAAAGCCTTATTTAGATCCATTTATGGCCATTTTGACACATTACAGACCATAATAACCGCGTAAAAACCCATCACCACCCCGTATCGACGCATTACAGACCATAATAACCCCACCTAAACCCAATACAGACCATAATAACCCCATCCAAACCGAATACAGGCTGTAATAATGCCATCTAAACCCAACTTAGCCCCATTTGGGGTCAATTTAGGTCCATCCATGACCATTTTGACCCCATATAGACCATAATAACCCCACTAAAACCCGATTTAAGTCCATTTTGGGTCCATTTTCGGCCCATAACCAACCCATAACCCCATACAAACCCGATACAGACCATAATAACCCCACCTAAACCCAACTAAGCCCCATTTTTACCCCGTCTCCCCCATAATAACCCCATCTTAACCCAATCTAAGCCCATTTTGACCCCATCTACCCCATAATTGCCCCATCTAAGCCCACTTTAGACCCATTTTGACATCTACCCATAATAACCTCATCTATCCCATAATAACCCCATCTCAGCCCAATCTAAGCCCATTTTGACCCCATCCAACCCATCATAACCCCATCTACACTGTAATAACCCCATCTAAACCCACTTCAGGACCATTTTGAACCCATACAGACCATAATAACCCCATCGAACCCCAATTCAGACCCATTTACAGCCATTTTGACCCCATAGAACCCATAATAACCCCGTTGAAACCCACTTTAAGCCCATTTGGACCCCATCCAACCCATAGTAACCCCATCCAACCCATAATAATCCCATCTAACCCCACTTTAAGCCCATTTTGACCCCATCCAACCCATAATAACCCTATCTAAACCCAATTTAGGCCCATTTATGGCCATTTAGACCCCATTTGCCCCATAATAACCCCGTCTAAACCCAATTTGGCCCCATTTGGACCCCACCAACCCAATTATAACCCCATCCAACTCATAATACCCCCGTCCAACCCCACTTGAAGCCCATTTGGACCGCACCTACCCCATAATAACCCCATCCAACCCATAATACCCCCATCTCCCCCATCCTAACCCCACCTAACCCCCATTTAAGCCCATTTGGACCCCACCTACCCCATTATAACCCCAATCCAACCCATAATAACCCCATCCAACCCCCATTTAAGCCCATTTGGACCCCACCTACCCCATTATAACCCCATCTAAACCCAATTTAGGACCATTTAGACCCCATTTACCCCATAATAACCCCATCCAACCCATAATAACCCCATCCAACCCCACTTTAAGCCCATTTGAACCCCACCTACTCCATTATAACCCCCATCCAGCCCATAATACCCCCATCTCCCCCATCCTAACCCCACTTTAAGCCCATTTGGACCCCACCTACCCCATTATAACCCCCATCTCCCCCATCCTAACCCCACCTAAACCCCATTTGGACCCCATCCAACCCACAACCACCCCCCCCCAACCCCCCCCTCTATTCCGCCCCACTTCGACCCCCTCACACGGCCAAGTAGAGCTCCACGGGACAATGGTCGCTGCCCATCACCCTGGGCCGGATCTTACAGTCGCAAAGGGCCTCCTGCAAGCGCTCGGAGATGAGGAAGTAATCCAACCGCCAACCCACGTTGCGCTCCCGCGCGCCCCCCCAGGTAGGTCCAGAACGTGTACGCGTGGGGCAGCCCCGGGTGCAGGCGACGGAAGGCGTCGACGAAGCCGGCGCCCAAGAGCGCCTCGAAGCCCTGGCGCTCCTCATCCGTGAAGCCCGGCGAGCGGCGGTTGGCCGATGGGTGCCGCAGGTCGAGCTCGGTGTGGGCCACGTTCAGGTCCCCCCCCAGGGCCACCGGCTTGCGGGCGTCGAGGCGCTGCAGGAAGGCGCGGAAGGCGGCGTCCCAGCGGCACCGCGGCTCCAGGCGCACCAGGCCCCGCCCGGCGTTGGGCACGTAGGCGCACACCACGTAGAGGGAGGGGAACTCGGCCGTCACCACGCGGGCCGAGGGGTCGTGCTCGGGGTCGTCTGCCGGGGGGGGGGAAGCACACAATGGGGGTCAATGGGGGTCAATGGAAGTCAATGGGGATCGATGTCGGTCAATGGGGGTCAATGGGAATCAATGGAGATCAATAGAACTCAATGGGAATCAATAGGGTCAATGGGGGTCAATGTTGGTCAATGGGACTCAACGGTATCAATGGGGGTCAATGGGAATCAATGGAGATCAATGGAGCTCAATGGCGGTCAAGGGGGGGGTCAATGGAAGTCAATGGGGATCGATGTCGGTCAATGGGGGTCAATGGGAATCAATGGAGATCAATAGAACTCAATGGGAATCAATGGAGATCAATGGCGGTCAAGGGGGGGGTCAATGGAAGTCAATGGGGATCGATGTCGGTCAATGGGGGTCAATGGGAATCAATGGAGATCAATAGAACTCAATGGGAATCAATAGGGGTCAATGGGGGTCAATGTTGGTCAATGGGACTCAGCGGTATCAATGGGGGTCAATGGGAATCAATGGAGATCAATAGAACTCAATGGGAATCAATGGAGATCAATGGCGGTCAAGGGGGGGGTCAATGGAAGTCAATGGGGATCGATGTCGGTCAATGGGGGTCAATGGGAATCAATGGAGATCAATAGAACTCAATGGGAATCAATAGGGGTCAATGGGGGTCAATGTTGGTCAATGGGACTCAACGGTATCAATGGGGGTCAATGGGAATCAATGGAGATCAATAGAACTCAATGGGAATCAATAGGGGTCAATGGGGGTCAATGTTGGTCAATGGGACTCAACGGTATCAATGGGGGTCAATGGGAATCAATGGAGATCAATAGAACTCAATGGGAATCAATGGAGCTCAATGGCGGTCAAGGGGGGGGTCAATGGAAGTCAATGGGGATCGATGTCGGTCAATGGGGCTCAACGGTATCAATGGAGGTCAATGGGGATCAATGGGGGTCAATGGAGGTCAATGGGAATCAATGGGAGCCAATGGAAGTCAATGGGGACTGATGTCAGTCAATGGGACTCAACGGTATCAATGGAGGTCAATGGGGATCAATGGGTGTCAATGGGCATCAATGGGGATCAATGGGGATCGATGGTGGGTCAATGGGACTCAACGGTATCAATGGGGTCAATGGGAATCAATGGTCAATGGGAATCAATGGAGGTCAATGGCAGTCAATGGGGGTCGATGTCACTCAATGGGACTCAACGGTGTCAACGGAGGTCAATGATCAATGGGAATCAATGGAGATCAATAGAACTCAATGGGAATCAATGGAGGTCAATGGGGATCAATGGGGGTCAATGGGAATCAATGGGGATCGATGTCAGTCAATGGGACTCAACGGTGTCAATGGAGGTCAATGGGGATCAATGGTGGTCAATGGGAGTCAATCGATGTCAAAGGAAGCCAATGGGGCTCCATGGAAGTCAATCGATGTCAATGACACTCAGTCAACGTCAATGGAGCTCAATGGAAGTCAATGGAAGTCAACGGAAGTCAATGGAAGTCAATGGAAGTCAATGGAAGTCAATGGAAGTCAATCGATGCCAACGAACGTCAATGGAACTCAACGGCACTCCATGGGGCTCACCGATGCCGTAGGTGACGCGCAGCGGGGCCTGGCGGCACAGCAGCCCCACGCCGCTGTAGCCGGGGCGGCCCTCGGGGCTGGCCCAGTACTGATGGGGCAGCGCCCGCAGCTCCCGCACCTCGGGGGGCACGGACGAGGCCCCCACTTTGGTCTCCTGCAGGCACAGCACATCCGGGGCCGCCTCCTGCACCCACTGCGGGGGGGAGGCACAACGGGAGTGGGGGGGGGGGGTCACCCCAAAATGGGCCTTTTCGCGCCCAAAATGGGGGGGTTTAACCCCAAAATCCCCATTTCCCCCCAAATTCCCAATTTTCCCCCCCAAATTCCCCTCCAAATCCCCCATTTCCCACCCCAAATCCCCTTTTTCCCCCCCAAAACCCCCTTCCCCCCCAAAATCCCCATTTCCCCCCCCAATTCCCCCCAAATCCCCCATTTCACCCCAAAAATCCATTTCCCCCCCAAATCCCCATTTCCCCCCAAATCCTCCATTTTCCCCCCAAAATTCCCCATTTCACCCCAAAATCCCCATTTCCCCCCCAAATTCCCCCCAAATCCCCATTTCCCCCCAAAATCCCCATTCCCCCCCATTTCCCCCCCAAATCCCCCCTTCCCCCCCAAATTCCCCCCCAAAATCCCCATTTCCTCCCCAAATTCCCCCCAAAATCCCCAATTTCCCCCCCAAGTCCCCCATTTCCCCCCCATATTCCCCCCCAAATCCCCATATTCCCCCCCAAATCCCCCATTTCCTCCCCAAATTCCCCCCAAATCCCCAATTTCCCCCCCAAGTCCCCCATTTCCCCCCAAAATTCCCCCCCAAACCCCCCCCATTTCCCCCCCAAATCCCCCATTTCCCCCCCATATTCCCCCCAAAATCCCCCTTTTCCACCCAAAATTCCCCCCAAATTCCCATTCCCCCCCCATATCCCCCCCCGTCCCCACCTGCAGCCCCCCCTTCCTGAGCCACGCTCTCAGCCCGGCCACGTTCCAGGACACGAGGCGCAGCGCAAAGCGCTTCCCGCTCGGCGCCACCTCCCGCACCGGCGTCTCCTCCGGCAGCGGCACCGCCGCGTCCCGGCTCCGTTTGGAGCCCACGGCATTCCCTATGGGAATACCGTCCATAGGGATCCATTGGGACCCATTGGGATCCAGCGGGATCCAGCGCAACGCGGGAAACGGCGCCGCAGCGCCCCCTGCCGGGCCGCACTCACCCGCCTCCTCTCCCGCCGGCGCCTCCTTTTTGGCGCGCTTCGGCATCGCGCCCCTTTAAGGGCGGGAAAACGACGTCAGCGCTCGCCCCGCCCCATCCCCCCCCTCAGCAGCCAATCAGCGCGTTGATTCCCGTCCTCCCCACCCCCTCCCCCCCAGCAGCCAATCAGCTCTCGGCTGGGTTCGAATGGCCCAATCGGAAGCAGCCGTGCAGAGAACCGGAGCCAATGGGAGTCTCGCACGGAGCCAACCGGGACCAATCCTTCCCCCCCCCATCCTTTCCGTATCCAATCAGCGCTCTCCCGTTAACGCCCACCGGAGCCAATCAGCGCCCGCTAAACCGCCCCCCCCCCATCCAATCACACCCCCCCCTTAGGAGTCCCGCAGCCAATCAGCGCCGCCCGTTAACGCGCCCCCCCCCCCCCCCCCCGCCAATGAGCGATCGCTTCCCTCTTCCCCCCCCCCCATCCCCGTTACCACGCGGCCAATCAGCGCCCGCCGCTCACCTCAACCGGAGCCAATCAGAGGCGGCGCTCACCCCAACCGGAGCCAATCAGAAGGCGGCGCCCCCCCCAACCGGAGCCAATCAGCGCCCGCCGCTCCCCTCAACCGGAGCCAATCAGAGGCGGCGCTCGGAGGGTTCCGCGTGAGCGGCTGCGGGCGGCGGGACCGGAAGCGGAAGCGCTTTGACGTCACGGAAGGGGCGGGAGGAAAGGGTGGGGGAGGGGAATGGGGCGTGGCGTCGCGCCGCCGTGACGTCATCAGAGCGCGTCGGCGGCGAACGGAACGCGGACGTTCGGCGGCGGAACGCGGGAGCGCGCGGGGCCGACGTCACGGCGCCGGTTGCGCGCTGACGTCACCATGCCGACGGTGCTGGGCCTGGAGGGCTCCGCCAATAAGGTCCGGGGCGGGCGTGGTGCGCGATGGCGTCATCCTCAGCAAGCCGGGCGCGCCACCTACGTCACGCCGCCGGGCACGGTGAGGAGCGTGACGTCACCGCGCAAACCCCCCCCTTCACACCCTCCCCCCTCCTTTATTGACGTCACTGCGGTCCCTCCCCCCCCTCCTTTGTGACGTCATCCCCCCCCCCCCCGCAGGGTTCGCCCCCGGCCCCGTCGGGGCGCCACCACCAGGGGGCGCTGTTGGGCCTCGTTGCCGCCGCTTTGGCCGACGCCGGAGCGCGGCCCCGGGACCTGGACGGGATCGCGTTCACCCGCGGTAATGTCCTTAGCGTGTCCTTAGCATGTTCTTAGCATGTTCGTTAGCATGTTCTTAGCATGTTCTTAGCGTGTTAACCCCCAAACCCATAGAGGGGGGTCCCGCGGGTCCCTGTTGCCACCTCAGACCCCTCCCCAGCCCCCATAGGACCTCATTGGGGGGAGTTTTTGTCCCGTGTCCTTAGCATGTTCTTAGCGTGTTAACCCCCCAAACCCATAGAGGGGGGTCCCACGGGTCCCTGTTCCCACATCAGACCCTCCCCAGCCCCATAGGAGCCCATTGGGGGGTGTTTGGGTCACATGTTCTTAGCATGTTATTAGCATGTTGTTAGCATGTTAACCCCCAAGCCCATAGAGGGGGGTCCACGGGTCCCTGGTGCCACCTCAGACCCCTCCCCAGCCCCATAGGAGCTCACTGGGTGGTGTTCAGGTCACGTGCTCTTAGCATGTTTTATAGACATGTTCTTAGCATATTAACCCCCAAACCCATAGAGGGGGTCCCACGGGTCCCTGTTGCCACCTCAGACCCTCCCCAGCCCATAGGAGCCCATTGGGGGGTGGTTTGGGTTCACATGTTCTTAGCATGATTTTAGCATGTTCTTAGCATGTTAACCCCTCAAACCCATAGGGTGGGGGTCCCACGGGTCCCCGTTCCCCACCTCAGTTCCTCCCAGCCCATAGAACCTCATTGGGGGAGGGGGGTGTTTCGGGTCGCGTGTTCTTAGCATGTCCTTAGCGTGTCCCTGGCGCAGGCCCGGGCCTGGGGCGCCGCTGGCGGTGGTGGCGGCTGTGGGGCGCACTCTGGCGCAGCTCTGGGCCCTGCCCCTGTTGGGGGTCAACCACTGCGTGGGGCACATAGAGATGGGGCGGCTCCTGGCGCCCGCACCCGCGACCCCCTCGTGCTCTACGTCAGCGGCGGCAACACACAGGTACGGGGGGGGGGGGGCGCTGTTGTGGAGTAACACGGGATAACATGCGATAACATGTGATAACATGTAATAGCGCATAGCAACGTGGGGTAACAGGCGATAACATGCGATAACATACGGTAGCACGCGATAGCATGTGATAACACCCAATAACATGTGATAACATGCAATAACATGTGATAACACGCAGTAACACGTGATAGCACAGAATAACACGTGATAACATGCAATAACATGTGATAGCACGCACTAACACCTGATAACAGGCAATAGCGCATGATAACATGCAGTACCATGTGATGGCGCAGAATAACACGTGATAACATGTGATAATATGCAATAACACACAACAACATGGGATAACAGGCAGGAACACATCATAACATGCAGTAACACGTGATAGCACAGAATAACACGTGATAACATGCAATGGTATGCAATAACATACAATAACATGTTGATAAGTGGCAATAACGCATGATAACATGCAATAACATGTGATAACACACAATAACACGTGATAACACACAATAACATGCAATAACAACATGTGATACAAGCAATAGCATGTGATAACAGGCAGTAGCAGGTGATAACATGCAATAACACGTGATACCATGCAATAACATGTGACAGCACACAGTAACACGTGACAACACAGAGTAACATGTGATAACAGGCGATAGCATGCAATAACACGTGATAACAGGCAATAGCGCACGATAACACGCAATAACACGTGGTAACATGCAGCGACATGTGATAACATACAATAACATGCAATAACAACATGCGATAGCAGGCAATAGCATGTGACAACATGCAATAACATGTGATAACACATTGACACATGATAACAATAACATGCGATAACGGGCAATAGCAAGTGAAAACATGCAATAACACGCAATAGCATACGATAACATGTAACAACAGGCAATATCATGTGATGACATGGAATAACATGTGATAACACGCGATAACACACAATAATACGTGATGACAGGCAATAGCGCATGATAACACGCGATAACACACGATAACACGCGATAACATGCGATAACACGCGATAACACGCATGGTCCGGCATAGGAAGGGATTTGGGGGGGTGGGGGTGGGGGTTTGTGACGTCACGCGTGACGTCACCTCGCAGGTGATCGCGTTCTCCCGCCGCCGCTACCGCATCTTCGGGGAGACGCTGGACCTGGCGCTGGGGAACTGCCTGGACCGGCTGGCGCGCCTGCTGCGGGTCAGTGCCCCCCCCGCCTCCCCATTGGCTGAGCCGCCGCCCCGCCGCGCTCCCATTGGCTGAGGCGCCTCCCCGCCGCGCCCCCATTGGCTGCGACGCGGGGAGAACGGCAGGCATTGTAGCGCCCCCTGGGATGGGGGGGGGGGGGGTGCGGAGGAGCTGACTCCGCCCCCTTCGGCCTCCGGCCACGCCCCCTCCGCAGCTGCCCAATGAGCCGAGCCCGGGCTACAACGTGGAGGTGATGGCGAGGAGGTGAGGACCCCGATAAGAGACCCCAACCCCGGTAACAGACCCGGACCCCCTTAATAGAGCCCGGACCCCCTTAATGGACCCAGAACCCCCTTAATGGACCCGGACCCCCTTAATAGACCCAAAACCCCCTTAATAGACCCAGAACCCCCTTAATAGAGCCTGAACCCCCTTAATAGACCCAAAACCCCCTTAATGGACCCAAAACCCCCTTAATAGACCCAGAACCCCCTTAATAGACCCAGAACCCCCTTAATGGACCCAGAACCCCCTTAATGGACCCAAAACCCCCTTAATCGACCCAAAACCCCCTTAATGGACCCAAAACCCCCTTAATAGACCCAGAACCCCCTTAACAGACCCAAAACCCCCTTAATGGACCCAGAACCTCCCTAATAGACCCAGAACCCCCTTAACAGACCCAAAACCCCCTTAATAGACCCCAAACCCCCTTAATAGACCCCAAACCCTGTTAACAGACCCAGAACCCCCTTAACATACCGCAAACCCCTTTAGTAGACCCAAACGCCCTTAATAGACACCAAATATCTTCATAGACCCGGAACCCCCTTAGTAGACCCCAAACCCCCTTAATAGACCCAAACCCCCTTAATAGACCCCAAGCCCCATTAACAGACCCGGAACCCCCTTAACAGACCTAAAACCCCGTTAATAGACTGCAAACCCCTTTAATAGACCCAAACCCCCTTAATAGACCCTGAACCCCCTTAATGGACCCAAACCCCTTTAACAGACCCCAAACCCCCTTAATAGCCCCAAACCCCCCTTAGTGGCCCCCGAACCTCGTTAATAGACCCTCTTGGGATCCCCTGTAGGGGCCGCCGGCTGCTGGACCTGCCCTATGTGGTCAAAGGGATGGATGTGTCCTTCTCCGGGCTCCTGTCCCACCTCCAGGTGATGGGAATGGCGGGATATGGGCCCGGATGGGGCTCTGAAGGGGGGTTGGGGTCTATTAAGGGGGTTTGGGGTCTATTAAGGGGGTTTTGGGGTGTTATTAAGGGGGTTTGGGGTCTATTAATGGGGTTTTGGGTCTATTAAAGGGGGTTTGGGGTGTTCATAAGAGGGCTTGGGGTCTATTAAGGGGGTTTTGGGGTGTTATTAAGGGGGTTTTGGGTCTATTAATGGGGTTTTGGGTCTATTAACGGGGTTCCCCCCCCCCCTTAGGCCATCACCCCGAAGCTGTTGGCGTCAGGAGAGGCGACCCCCGAAGATCTCTGCTTCTCCCTGCAGGTGGCAGCGGCTATTATGGGATGGGGGTTCCTACTAACGGGGTTTGGGGTCCAGTAAGAGGGTTCTGAGCTCTATTAAGGGTTTTGGGTCTATTAAGGGGGTTCTGGGTCTACCAATGGGGTTTTGGGTGTCTATTAAGGGGGTTTAGGGTCTATTAAGGGGGTTTGTGTCTATTATCCGGGTTTGGGGGGGGGGTCTATTAAGGGGGTTTTGTGTCTATTATCCGGGTTTGGGGGGGGTCTATTAAGGGGGTTTTGGGTCTATTATCCGGGTTGGGGGGGGTCTATTAAGGGGGTTTTGGGTCTATTATCCGGGTTGGGGGGGTCTATTAAGGGGGTTTTGTGTCTATTATCCGGGTTTGGGGGGGGTCTATTAAGGGGGTTTTGGGTCTATTATCCGGGTTGGGGGGGTCTATTAAGGGGGTTTTGGGTCTATTATCCGGGTTTGGGGGGGTCTATTAAGGGGGTTTTGAGTCTATTATCCGGGTTTGGGGGGGGGGGGGGTCTATTAAGGGGGTTTTGGGTCTATTATCCGGGTTTGGGGGGGTCTATTAAGGGGGTTTTGGGTCTATTATCCGGGTCTGGGGGGTCTATAAAGGGGGTTTGGGTCTATTATCCGGGTTTGGGGGGGTCTATTAAGGGGGTTTTGTGTCTATTATCCGGGTTGGGGGGGGTCTATTAAGGGGGTTTGTGTCTATTATCCGGGTTGGGGGGGTCTATTAAGGGGGTTTTGGGGTCTATTATCCGGGTTTGGGGGGGGTCTATTAAGGGGGTTTTGAGTCTATTATCCGGGTTTGGGGGGGTCTATTAAGGGGGTTTTGGGTCTATTATCCGGGTTTGGGGGGGTCTATTAAGGGGGTTTGGGTCTATTATCCGGGTTTGGGGGGGTCTATTAAGGGGGTTTGGGTCTATTATCCGGGTTTCGGGGTCTATTATCCGGGTTTCAGGGTCTATTATCCGGGTTTTGGGTCTATTATCCGGGTCGGGGGGGTGTCTACTAACGGGGCTCGGCGCTCTGGCGCCCCCTGCAGGAGACGGCCTTCGCGATGCTCGCAGAGGTCACCGAGAGGGCGCTGGCGCTGACGCGCGCCCCGCACCTGCTGCTCGTGGGGGGCGTGGCCTGTGCGTCACGGGGCGGCGCGGCCAATCGGAGGGCGCGGAGGCGGGGAGGGGGCGTGGCTTAGGGGTTGGCGGGGAATAGGGGGTGAGGGGGGCACTTATGGGGCTGGGACCCGTATATAGGGGTGGGACCTATAGATATGGGGCTGAGACCCACATCTATGGGGCTGGGACCTATAGATGTGGGGCTGGGACACACATCTATGGGGCTGGGACCTATAGATGTGGGGCTGGGACCCATATATAGGGGTGGGACCTATAGATATAGGTCTGGGACCCACGTCTATGGGGCTGGGACCCTCATATGAAGGTGAGACCTGAATCTACAGGGCTGGAACCCACATCTATGGGGCTGGGACCTATAGATGTGGGGCTGTGACCCATATATAGGGCAGGGACCTATTGATATGGGGCTGAGACCCACACCTATGGTGCTGGGACCTATAGATGTGGGGCTGGGACCTATAGATGTTGGGCTGGGACACACATCTATGGGGCTGGGACCTATAGATGTGGGGCTGGGACCCATATATAGGGGTGGGACCTATAGATATGGGGCTGGGACCCACATCTATGGGGCTGGGACCTATAGATGTGGGGCTCGGACCCACATCTATGGGGCTGGGACCCATATATAGGGGTGGGACCTATAGATATGGGGCTGGGACCCACATCTTTCCCCCCCTCAGGCAACCAGCGGCTGCAGGAGATGCTGCGGACCATGTGCAATGCCCGGGGCGTCACGCTCTGCCCCACAGATGAGAGGTGTGGACCCACATCTATGGGGCTGGGACCCATATATAGGGGCTGCAACCCACATATAGGGGGCCGGGATCCATATATAGGGGGTGGGACCCACATCTATGGGGCTGGGACCCATAGATACGGGTCAGACCCCCCTCTGTGGGGCTGAGCCCCATAGATCCGCGTTCCCCCCCCCCATAGGTACTGCATTGACAATGGGGCCATGATCGCCCAGGCGGGCTGGGAGATGCTGCGGGTGGGTCAGGTGACCGAGCTCGACCAATCAGGGATCACGCAGAGGTGAGCGGCCGCGACCCACATCTGTGGGGCTGGGACCCATATATAGGGGCTGGGACCCATATATAGGGGGTGGGACCCATATATGGGGGGTGGGACCCATATATGGGGGCTGGGACCCATATATAGGGGTTGGACCCATATATAGGGGGTGGGACCCATATATGGGGGGTGGGACCCATATATAGGGGGTGGGACCCACATATGGGGGGTGGGACCCATATGTAGGGGGTGGGACCCATATATGGGGGGTGGGACCCATATGTAGGGGGTGGGACCCATATATGGGGTTGGGACCCACATCTATGGGGCTCTGACCCCCCCTCCCCCGCAGGTACAGGACGGACGAGGTGGAGGTCACGTGGCGAGACTGAGCTGGCCCCGCCCCCTCTACCAAGGCCCCGCCTCTTTATTCCTTATAAGGAAGGGAAGCGCCCCCCCCTCCATTTGCGTGCCATCTCCTTATAAGGAAGGAATGCCACGCCTCCCTCCCCTTCATTTGCATACACTGCGCCTTTACACCTCATAAGGAATTAAAGCTCTGCTTCTCTCGTCATTTGCATCCCATTTCCTTATAAGGAAGAGACACCACACCTCCCTCCCCCTCATTTGCATCCCATCTCCTAATAAGGCAGCAAAGCCCCTCCTCCCTCCCCTTCATTTGCATCCCATCTCCTTATAAGGCAGCGAAGCCCCTCCTCCCTCCCCTTCATTTGCATCCCATCTCCTTATAAGGCAGCGCCTCACCTCCCTCCTCCTCCCTCTCCTCCCGCCACCACCCGAGGCCACGCCCCTCGGTCCCCCCTCACCCAATAGGAGCGCGCCGCGGCCGTGACGTCACCGCCGGGGTTGGCGCTTGCGCAGTGGCTCGCCGCGCTCATTCCGCGCCGGCCGTCGCCGCGCTCGCATCGCTCCGGTAAGCGGCGGCCCCGCGCTCCCGTTACCGCGGTTATCCCCCGGCCCCGACCCGCGTTCCCTCCGCCGCCGCCAGCCTCGGGCGTGCGGGGTTTTAGCGGCGTCGCAGAGCAGCGCCTGCGGCTTTTCTTCACCCGGGGGAGCTTCGGTGGCTTCCGGCGGAGTTTGCGGGGCCGCACAGGGCCCTAACGGGGAGTCCCCATTGAGGCTCCGTAAAACCCCTTTATTTTTACCTTTATTTCCCATTTTCCTCGTGTTTCGGGCGCTTTTTGGCTCCGTCCGGGCGCTTTTTACCTCATTTCCCCCTTATCGCGCTTCCGCTTCTTAAAGCTCCTTTCCCTCCGTACAACCCCCTTTTATTTCGCCTTTATTTTGTACTTTTTGCGTGGTTTTTAGCGCTATTCGTCACTTTTCCTCTGTTTTATGGAGGTTTTGAGGGGTTTTTTATGTGCTTTTAGGGCCGTTTCACCCCAGGTTTGCCCCTACCCCACGTGGCTTTTCCCCTTTTTATCCCCATGTACCCCGTTTTCCCTCATTTTATTCCCATTACTTATATTTTTAATCAATTTATGGCTTTTTTTGACCGATTTGAGGCGGTTTTGATGCTTTTTTAGGGGGGTTTACCTCCACTTAGTTCCATTTTACCTCAGTCCCCCCTCTCCACGTGGCTTTTCCCCCCTTTACCTCCATAAAGCCCTTTTTAAATGATTTTATTTATATATTCATCAATTTGTCGCTATTATTAATAGATTTGAGGCGGTTTTAGTGCCTTTTTATGGCCTTTTAATGCGTTTTTACGGAGTTTCACCTCCTTTTAGGCCCTTTTTACCTCAGGTTTGCCCCCCCCTCCCCCGTTGCTTTTCCTCCTTTTCCCTCCATAAACCCCATTTCCCATCATTTTATCTCCGTTTTAACCGATTTATTACATTTATTGACCCATTTCAGGCGGTTTTCATGCATTTTGATGCGTTTTTAACGACTTTCTGTGGGGTTTTCCCTTCATTTGGGACCATTTTACCTCAGACCCCCCCCCCCCACGCGGCTTTTCCCCCTTTTATCCGCATAAACCCCTTTTTTAACCGTTTTATTTATACTTTAACCAACTTATTCCTTTTATTAACGGGTTTGAGGCGGTTTTAATGCGTTTTTAGGGGGTTTTATGCGTTTTTACGGCGTTTTCGTGCGTTCCTATGGGGTTTCACCCCTTCTCCCTCCTTTTTCCCTCCGTCCCGCGCTTTCCCAACGCCGTTTTATGTCTTTATTCACTTCGAATCCTTTTAATTGACTTTTTAACGCCTTTAAATCGCGAATAAAGCGTTTTCTTGAGGTTTTTTACCTCAGTTTTGCCTCTTTCGGGGGGTTTGGTGGGGTTTTTTACCTCAGTTTTCCCTCTTTTTTTGGGAGGGGGGGCCTTTCCCTGCCGGAACCCCCTTTCTCATCCCCTTTGTTTCCCGTTCGTTCCCTTTTTAATGCCGTTAAATTGGGGTTTTATTGCGTTTATATTCCCAATTTCTCCCTTTTTCACCCCAATTCCCGGTCCTTTTCCCCCTCCCCCCTTCCAATCCCCTCCTTTTCCCCCCATTCCGTCCCCTATAATCGCGTTGAGCGCTGTCAATTCCTCCCTTTTGATGGCTTTTTGTCCGCTTTTCTCCCGGTTTTTTATCCCCTTTTCGGGAATCCGATGGAAAAGTGCGGCTCCAGAGGACAGCGGCCAATCCATGCGTTGGGATCCATGGAATGTCGGGTGTGGAAGAGCCCCCATATCCCCTTCATTGACCGCACAGCGGTTGGGAATGAGGCGGTATTCCCAAAACGGGCCTTGGAATCGACATTGGAAGTGTAAATTGGAAGTGGGTTTGGAATTGGGAATGAATGGGATTGGGATTGTGAATGGGAATTGAATTGGAATTGGAAATTGGATTTGGAATTGTGAATTGGAAATGAATGGAATTGGAATGGAATTGGAATTGAATTTGGAATTGGAAATGAATGGAATTGGAATTGGGTTTGGAATGGAATTGGGTTTGGATTTGGAATTGGGATTGAATGGGGTTTGGGATTGAATGGGGTTTGGGATTGGATTTGGGTTTGGAATTGAATTGGATTTGGGTTTGGAATTGAATTGGATTTGGGTTTGGAATTGAAATGGGGTTTGGAATGGGAATTGAAATGGAATTGGGTTTGGAATTGAAATGGAATTGGGTTTGGAATTGAAATTGAATGGGGTTTGGAATTGAAATGGAATTGGGTTTGGAATTTAAATGGAATGGGGTTTGGAATTGAAATGGAATGGGGTTTGGAATTGAAATGGAATGGGGTTTGGAATTGAAATTGAATGGGGTTTGGAATTGAATGGGGTTTGGGATTGGAATTGGGTTTGGAATTGAATTGGATTTGGGTTTGGAATTGAATTGGATTTGGGTTTGGAATTGAATTGGATTTGGGTTTGGAATTGAATTGGATTTGGGTTTGGAATTGAAATGGGGTTTGGAATGGGAATTGAAATGGAAGTGGGTTTGGAATTGAAATGGAATTGGGTTTGGAATTGGAATCCCTTTCCATGGCTCTTCTCCCTTCCATGTCCTTCCCTCCCTTTCCCGGGGCTTGCGCTCACTTTTAACCCCATTTCTCCCTTTTTCACCCCAATTCCGGGTCCTTTTCCCCTCCCCCCCCCCCCCCATCACCTCCTTCGGATCCAAATAAAGGAAAAGGCGCGGAATTCCATCGCTGAATTTTACCGTTTTGGGGCTCTTTTCCTCCCCTTTTGTCCCTTCGAAAGGGGGAAATAAAGGGGGGAATGGGGGAATAAAGGGGGGAATGGGGGGAATAAAGGGAATAAAAGGGGAATAAAGGGGGAAGTTGGGGAATAAAAGGGGGAATAAAGGGAATAAAAGGGGAATAAAGGGGGAAATGGGGGAATAAAAGGGGGAATAAAGGGAATAAAAGGGGGAATAAAGGGAATAAAAGGGGAATAAAGGGGGAAATGGGGGAATAAAAGGGGGAAATGGGGGAGTAAAGGGAATAAAAGGGGGAATAAAGGGGGAAATGGAATAAAGGGAATAAAAGGGGAATAATGGGGGAATAAATGGGGGAATAAAGGGGGAAATGGGGGAAGAAAGGGGGAATAAAGAGGGAAATGGAATAAAGAGGGAATAAAGGGGGGAATGGGGGGAATAAAGGGGGAAATGGGGGAATGAAGGGGGAATAAAGAGGGAATAAAGGGGGAAATGGGGGAATAAAGGGGGAATGAAGGGGCGGAGCTTCCCGCCCTTGGCCCCGCCCCCTCCCTCCCCATTGGCTGCGGGGCCCCCGCGCCTGCGCCGGGCGCGGCCCCGCCCCCCTCCCCCCCTCCCCTCAGCAGAGCCAAGATGGCGGCGGAGGGGACGGAGGCCGCGGGCGGCGGCGCCGAGGCCGTTCCTGAGGGGGGGGATGGGGACGAGGAGGGTCTGAAGAGGCTTCAGGTGAGGGGGGGGATGGGGGGGGACCCCTTTTGGGGTGGAGGAGGGGAATTTGGGGTCGTTTTGGGGTTCCCCTCCCCCCCCATTTAAACCCCGTTTCCCCCTCCCCCATTAGGAGATGGTTTCGGAGCTGCACCGCTTCCGGGTGTCGTTGACCTCTGACCCGCAGCGTGACCCCGGGGTGACGTTGGAGGAGGAGGTGGAGAGGACCGTGGGGCTGATGGAGGCCGTGCACGGTATGGGGGGGGGGGCGGCCCCATTGGGTGCTATGGGGCAGCTCCATTGGGTGCTATGGGGCATCTCCATTGGGTGCTATGGGGCAGCCCCGTTGGGTGCTATGGGGCGGCTCCATTGGGTGCTATTGGGCATCTTTATTGGGTGCTATGGGGCATCTCCATTGGGTGCTATGGGGCGTCTCCGTTGGGTGCTATGGGGCAGCTCCGTTGGGTGCTATGGGGCGTCTCCGTTGGGTGCTATAGGGCAGCCCCATTGGGTGCTATGGGGCGGCCCCGTTGGGTGCTATGGGGCATCTCCGTTGGGTGCTATGGGGCAGCTCCGTTGGGTGCTATGGGGCATTTCCATTGGGTGTTATGGGGCAACCCCATTGGGTGCTATGGGGCATCTCCATTGGGTGCTATGGTGGCGCTTCTGGGGTCACTTATGGGGCAGACGGGGGTGCAATGGGGGCATTTATGGGGCAGTGCCTTTGGTGAGGAGCGGGTCACTTATGGGGCCGCCCCCCAGTGTCCCCCCAGGCCCGCGGGCGCGCCCTGGAGCTGCAGGCCGAGGCCCTGGGGCTCTGCCCCACGGCTGCCCCCCAAGCGGAGCGGGCCCTGAGCCGCGCTGTGAAGCTGGAGCCGGGCCTGGCCTCTGCCTGGATCCGCCTCGGGGAGCTGCAGTGGGGCCGGGGGGACCTGGACGGGGCCCGCGCCTGCTTCAGGGGGGCCCTGGCCCATGTGAGTGCCTATGGGGGGGTATGGGGGGTTCTGTAGGGGGTCTATGGGGGGTATATGGGGGTTTGTAGGGGGTATAGGGGGTGTATGGGGGTATAGGGGGTTCTATAGGGGGTCTATAGGGGTGTATAGGGGGTATATGGGGGGGTATATAGGGGGGTTATGGGGATATATGGGGGGTATATAGGGGGGTTATGGGGGGTATGTGGAGGGTATAGGGGGTTTATAGGGGGTTAAAACAGGTTTTATGGGGGGTATATGGGGTATATAGGAGGTATATGGGGGGGTATAGAGGGGGTTTATGGGGGTATATGGGGGGTTATAGAGGGGTTTATGGGGGGTATAGGGGGTGTATGGGGGTATAGGGTGTGTGTGGGGGTATAGGGGAGGTTAATGGGGGTTCTATAGGGGGTATATGGGGGTTTATGGGGGGTTCTATAGGGGGTTTATGGGGGTATATGGGGGGTATAGAGGGGGTTTATGGGGGGTTTATGGGGGTATATGGAGATATATAGGGGGTTTATGGGGGTATATGGGGGTATGTAGGGGGTTTATGGGGGTATATGGGGGTATGTAGGGGGTTTATGGGGGTATATGGGGGTATATAGGGGATTTATGGGGGTATATGGGGGGTTATAGGGGGATATATGGAGGGATATAGAGGGGTTAATGGGGGGTGTATGGGGGTATGGGGGGGTTAATAGGGGGTTCTATAGGGAGTATATGGTGTATGTAGGAGGTATATGGGGGGGATATAGGGGGCTTATGGGGGTATATGGGGGGTTATAGAGGGGTTTATGGGGGGTATAGGGCGTGTATGGGGGTATAGGGGGTCTATGGGGGTGTATAGTGGGTATATGAGGGGTTATGGGGGGTATACAGGGGGGTTATGGGGGGTATATGGGGTATGTGGGGGTATAGGAGGGGTTAATAGGGGGTTCTGTAGGGGGTTTATGGGGGGTATATGGGGTATGGGGGGTATAGGGGGTATGTAGGAGGTATATGGGGGGGTATATAGGGGGTATAAGGGGGGTTATTGAGGGGTTTATGGGGGGTATAGGGGGTGTATGGGGGGGTATAGGGGGGTTATAGAGGGTTTATGGGGGTGTATGTGGGGTATATATGGGGTTATAGGGGGTTTTATATGGGGTAAATGGGGTTTATATGGGGTATATAGGGGGTTATGGGGGGTACATGGGGGGTATAGGGTATATGGGGGTCATGGGGGGGTTATAGAGGGTGTATGGGGGTATATGGGGGTGCAGGGGGTGTATGGGGAGTATATGGGGGTATATAGGTGGCTTTATGGGGGTATATAGGGGGTATGGGGGGGTATATGTGGGATATAGGGGGTATATGGGGTGTATGTGGGGTATAGGGGGTTGTATAGGGTTCTATGGGGGGCGAGTGGGGTGTACGGGGGGGGTACATGGGCGGCATAGGGGGTACATAGGGGGCTATGGGGCTATATAGGGGGTTAAGGGGGTATATGGGGGGTTAAGGGGGGGATATGGGGGTCCATGGGGTACATAGGGGCCAATAGGGCCCTTTACCCCTTTAAACCCCTCCCCCTTCCTTCCCTCCCTCCCCCCCCCCCCCATTGGCCGCCGCCGCAGCCCCGCCCCCATGACGTCACGGCCGAGGGGCGGGCCCACCGCCTGCTGTCCGTGGTGCTGAGGGCCCGCGGCGGGGGGGGGGCCCTGCGGGAGAGCCTCGAGCAGGCGGAGGCGGCGGTGCGCTGCGAGCCGGGCAATGGGGCCTCGTGGTGTGAGCTGGGGGGCGCTGTGGGGCGGCTATGGGGCGATATGGGGCGCTATGGGGCGGCTATGGGGCGATATGGGGTGGCTATGGGGCGCTATGGGGTCTCTATGGGGTTCTATGGGGTCTCTATGGGGGTCTATGGGGGGCTGTGGGGTCTCTATGGGGGGCTGTGGGGCTCTGGGGGGGGCTCTGGGGTTTCTATGGGGGTTCTGTGGGGTCTCTATGGGGGTCTGGGGGGCTCTGGGGGGGGCTCTGGGGTTTCTATGGGGGGTCTGTGGGGTTTCTATGGGGTTCTGTGGGGTCTCTATGGGGGTCTGGGGGGCTCTGGGGGGGGCTCTGGGGTTTCTATGGGGGTTCTGTGGGGTCTCTATGGTGGGCTGTGGGGCTCTGGGGGGGGCTCTGGGGTTTCTATGGGGGGTCTGTGGGGTTTCTATGGGGTTCTGTGGGGTCCCTGTCGGGTTCTGTGGGGCAATATGGGAGGCTATGGGGTCTCTATGGGGGTCTATGGGGGGGCTATGTGGGGCTGTGGGGGTCTCTGAGGGGTCTATGGGGGTCTATGGGGGGTCTGTGGGTGGCTATGGGGTCTCTATGGGGCTCTATGGGGTCTCTATGTGGTCTCTAGGGGTCTCTATGGGGCTCTATGGGGGTCTACGAGGTTTCTATGAGGTCTCTATGGGGGTCTGTGGGGCTCTATGGGGTTCTATGGGGGTCTGTGAGGTTTCTATGAGGTCTCTATGGGGGTCTATGGGGCTCTATGGGGTTCTATGGGGGTCTGTGAGGTTTCTATGAGGTCTCTATGGGGGTCTATGGGGCTCTATGGAGTTCTATGGGGGTCTATGAGGTTTCTATGAGGTCTCTATGGGGCTCTATGGGATTCTATGGGGGTCTATGAGGTTTCTATGAGGTCTCTATGGGGGTCTATGGGGCTCTATGGAGTTCTATGGGGGTCTATGAGGTTTCTATGAGGTCTCTATGGGGCTCTATGGGGTTCTATGGGGGTCTATGAGGTTTCTATGAGGTCTCTATGGGGCTCTATGGGGTTCTATGGGGGTCTATGCGGTGCTTATGGAGGGCTATGGGGGGGGGGGTGCGGGCAGTGCGGTGCGGCGCGCCCGCCAGGGGGCGGTATAGTGCCGCGGGGGGCGGGGTCAGCGGAGGACACGCCCCCTCCATTGGTTCCTGTGAGTCCCTATGGGGCTCTATGGGGGCTCTGTGGGGCTCTATGGGGTTCTGTGGGGTCTCTATGGGGGGCTATGGGGTTTCTATGGGGCTCTGTGGGTCCCTATGGGTCCCTGTGGCTCTCCCCAGACGTGCTGGGCAATGCCTATGTGTCGCTCTTCTTCGCCGGGGGGCAGAGCCCCGAGGCCGCGCGCCGGGCTCTGGGGGCCTACGCACAGGCGGTATGTGGGGCGGGGGGGGGGGGGGGGGTGCTCTGGGGTGTTCCTATGGGGCAGAGGGGTCTATATAGGGGGTCGCTATGGGGCAGGGTTGTCCCTCTGGGGTGTTCCTATGGGGCAGGGGGGTCTCTATCGGGGGCTGCTATGGGGCAGGGGGGTCTATATAGGGGGTCGCTATGGGGCAGGGGGGTCTCTATGGGGGGTCTCTATAGGGCAGGGGCATCCCTATGGGGCAGGGGGATCTATATAGGGGGTCGCTATGGGGCAGGGTTGTCCCTCTGGGGTGTTCCTATGGGGCAGGGGGGTCTCTTCCGGGGGCTGCTATGGGGCAGGGGGGTCTATATAGGGGGTCGCTATGGGGCAGGGGGGTCTCTATGGGGGGTCTCTATAGGGCAGGGGCATCCCTATGGGGCAGGGGGATCTATATATTGGGTCACCGTGGGGCAGGGGGGTCCCTGTGGGGGGTGCCTATGGGGCATGGGGGTCTCTATGGGGCAGGGGGGTCTATATAGGGGGTCGCTATGGGGCAGGGGGGTCTATATAGGAGGTCGCTATGGGGCACGGGGGTCCCTGTGGAGGGTCCCTGTGGGGCACGGGGGTCTTTATTGGGCAGGGGGATCTATATAGGGTGTCGCTATGGGGCACGGGGGTCTCTATGGGGCAGGGGGGTCTATATAGGGCGTCGCTATGGGGCAGGGGGGTCTCTATGGGGGGTCCCTATAAGGCAGGGGCATCCCTATGGGGCAGAGGGATCTATATATTGGGTCACCTTGGGGCAGGGGGGTCCCTGTGGGGGGTCCCTATGGGGCACGGGGGTCTTTATTGGGCAGGGGGATCTATATAGGGGGTCGCTATGGGGCAGGGGGGTCCCTGTGGAGGGTCCCTGTGGGGCACGGGGGTCTTTATTGGGCAGGGGGATCTATATAGGGCGTCGCTATGGGGCACGGGGGTCTCTATGGGGCAGTGGGGTCTATATAGGGCGTCGCTATGGGGCAGGGGGGTCTCTATGGGGGGTCTCTATAGGGCAGGGGCATCCCTATGGGGCAGGGGGATCTATATATTGGGTCACCGTGGGGCAGGGGGGTCCCTGTGGGGGGTGCCTATGGGGCATGGGGGTCTCTATGGGGCAGGGGGGTCTATATAGGGGGTCGCTATGGGGCAGGGGGGTCTATATAGGAGGTCGCTATGGGGCAGGGGGGTCCCTGTGGAGGGTCCCTGTGGGGCACGGGGGTCTTTATTGGGCAGGGGGATCTATATAGGGCGTCTCTATGGGGCACGGGGGTCTCTATGGGGCACAGGGGTCTATATAGGGCGTCGCTATGGGGCAGGGGGGTCCCTATGGGCATTCCCAGCCAATGGCCCTGCCCCATAGGAGCGCGTGGACCCGGAAGCAGCCAATAACCCGGACCTGCACCTCAACCGCGCCACCGTGAGTCAGCCAATGGGGTGCGGGGGGCGGGGCCAGGGCGCTTGAGCTGACCAATAGGGTCGCTCTTGATGGGGGGGGGGGGCAGCCAATGGGTGAAGGCGCTCCGGCAGGGGGCGCCATAGCGCTGGGAGGCCGGGGGAGTGGCGGCCAATGGGAGGCGCCCTTAGAGGCGCCGGGGTCCGGGCGCAGCCAATGGGAGGCGCCGTTGCAGCTGCTGCAGTACGAGGAGCGCTATGGGGCGGCGCTGGAGGGGCTGAGCCGCGCGGGGGCGCTGGCGCCCGGGTGGGCGGAGCCTCGGCGGCGCCACGCCCACCTCCTCGACTTCCTCACCCGCCTCTGCGCCGCGCTGGCCAATCGGGTGAGAGGGGGCGGGGCCGGCGGGGGGCGATGGGGGTCGATGGGGGTCAATGGGGATCAATGGGGGTCAATGGGGATCAATGGGGATCAATGGGAGTCAATGGGGATCAATGGGGGTCAATGGGGATCAATGGGGGTCAATGGAGGTCAATGGGGGTCAATGGGAGTCAATGGGAGTCAATGGGGATCAATGGGGGTCAATGGAGGTCAATGGGGGTCAATGGGAGTCAATGGGAGTCAATGGGGATCAATGGGAGTCAATGGGGATCAATGGGGGTCAATGGAGGTCAATGGGGGTCAATGGGGGTCAATGGGGGTCAATGGGGATCAATGGGAGTCAATGGGGATCAATGGGGGTCAATGGGGATCAATGGGAGTCAATGGAGGTCAATGGGGGTCAATGGGAGTCAATGGGAGTCAATGGGGATCAATGGGGGTCAATGGAGGTCAATGGGGATCAATGGGGGTCAATGGAGGTCAATGGGGATCAATGGGGGTCAATGGGGATCAATGGAGGTCAATGGGGGTCAGTGGGGATCAATGGGGGTCAGTGAGAGTCAATGGGGATCAATGGCGATCAATGGGGGTCAATGGAGGTCAATGGGGGTCAATGGGGATCAATGGGAGTCAATGGGGATCAATGGGGGTCAATGGGGATCAATGGGAGTCAATGGAGGTCAATGGGGATCAATGGGAGTCAATGGAGGTCAATGGGGCTCAATGGGCGTCAGTGGGGTCAAAGGGAGTCAGTGGGGTCAATGGGCATCTATGGGCCTCAGTGGGGGTCAATGGGGATCAATGGGAGTCAATGGGGATCAATGGGGCTCAATGGGTCCCAATGGTGCCCAATGGGGCTCAATGGGGCTCCATGGGGGTCACCGCCGCCCCTCCCCTTCGCAGCCCCCCCCCCGCAGGAAGCGGCGCCGGAGCCGCCCGGAGCCCCCCCCGGGCCCCCCCTCCCCTCCCCCCCCTCCCCTCCCTCAGCCCCTCCCCCCTCAGCGACCTCCAGGCGGGGCCCAACCCGCGCCGCGCTCTGATTGGCCGCGTGCTGTTCACGTGCTCCCCGGAGGGGCGTGTCCCATAGTAAGCCCCGCCCCCTTCCCCCCCCCCCACGTGACCCCCCCCACTTCCTTATATGGGGGGGAGGCGGGGGGGGGGGTGGCGCCGCTGACGTCACCCCCCCCACAGCGCCATCGGATTGGCTGACGGAGCCGGGGGCGTGGCCGCCGTCACCGTCTACAACGCGGCTCCGGATTGGGGGGTGAGCGTCGGTGACGTCATCGCCGTGCCCCGCCCCTGCCTCAAGCACCACCTGCACCAGCACCAAGGGCAGGTACGGGGGGGGGGCTATGGGGGTCTATGGGGCTCTATGGGGGTCTATGGGGTCTATGGGGCTTTATGGGGCTCTATGGGGCTCTGTGGGTTCTCTATGGGGCTCTGTGGGGTCTCTATGGGGGGTCTATGGGTTATTAATGGTGTCTCTATAGGGATTTATTGGGGCTCTATGGGTCCCTATGGGGCTCTATGGGGTGTTATCGGTTCTCTGGGTCTCTATGGGGTGTAATTGGGTCTCTATGGGTCCCTATAGTGTATGGGTCGCTATGGGGTCTGTATGGGGGTCTGTGGGGCTCTATGGGGGGTCTGTGGGTTATTATTGGGGTCTCTATAGGGATCTATGGGGGCTCTATGGGTCCCTATGGGGCTCTATGGGTTCTCTGTGGGGCTCTGTGGGGGGTCTATGGGTTATTAATGGTGTCTCTATAGGGATCTATTGGGGCCTATGGGGTCTCTATGGGGCTCTGTGGGGCACTATGGGGTCTCTATGGGTCCCTATGGGTCTCCCTCTGTTTCCCCCCCCCCCACAGACGTTCTCCTTCGCGGGGGTCCGCGTCCCCTCCCCCCTCTCCCTCCTCATCAATGGGCGCCCCCCCCCGAGCTCCGCCCTCGCCCCCGCGCGCCTCCTCCTGCGGGCGGACCCCGCCCCGGCCCCGCCCCCCGCGCCCTGAACCAATCAGGGGCCGGCGGAAGGGAGGGGGTTCGTACGGAGGAAGCGCCACTGGGGGCGGCCATCTTGGATCGACCAATGGGCGCCGCCATCTTGGATTGAGCAATGGGCGCCGCCATCTTGGATTGAGCAACGGGCGCCGCCATCTTGGGGAGGGGGGGTGCGTTTGTACGGCAATAAAGACGCCATTTTGAAGAGGGCGCGGCTCAGTGGGCGGTGCCATCTTGGGCGGGGGGAGGAGCCTCATGGAGGCCGCCATGTTGGGGTGTGGGGTATTGGGGGCCGCCATCTTGAAGCGGGGGGACTTCATCCCATATGGGGGCCGCCATCTTGGGTGCCAGCGTGCACCACGTGACCAACATCTCGGCCGGGGGTCCCATGCCCATGGGGGCTGCCATCTTCTCCGCTTCGCCCATGGGCGCCGCCATCTTCACCGCTCTTCCTATGGGTGCCGCCATCTTGGCTGTATGTCCAATGGGCGCCGCCATTTTGGCTTTAAGTCCTATTTCCATGGGCGCTGCCATCTTGGGTGTGTCTGCAATGGGCGCCACCATATTCGCCACTCGTCCCACGGGTGCAGCCATATTGGATGGGGTTGGGACCTCCATGGGCGCCGCCATCTTGGGTGTATCTCCCATGGGCGCCGCCATCTTCACCGCTCTTCCTATGGGCGCAGCCATCTTGGCTTTAAGTCCTATTTCCATGGGCGCCGCCATCTTGGCCGCCCTTCCTATGGGCGCCGCCATCTTGGCTGTATCTCCCATGGGCGCTGCCATCTTTGCCGCTCCTCCCCTGGGCGCCGCCATGTTGCCCTCCCCTTCCTCCAAGATGGCCGCCAGTTCCCCCTCCGGCTCCACGATGGCCGCCACGAACCGGGGGCTCAGCGCCGCCCCCCCCTGCGCCCCACAGATGGGGGTCAATGTGGGGCACAAACCCCCCCCCCTTTCCCCCCCCCCAGCCCCACACTTATGGGTCCCACCTGCAGCAGATGGGGGTCACAGAGCAGCTCCAGGGGGGGAAGGAGGAGCCCCTCCCCCCCTCCTTCCTCCTCCTCCTCCTCTGCCCCACATCCATGGGGCAGCCCCAGCGCCGCCATTGCGGCCTCGTACTCGGCGTAGGCCCCAGGGGGCAGTGCAGAGGGGCCGCGGGGCATCATGGGAATGGGGGGGAGGGGGGGGGGAGTGACGTCACGTAACGGCTGTGGGGGGGGGGGGTCGGGGGGGGCTCTGTGTTAAAATGGGGTTAAAATGGAGGAAAATGGGGATAAATTTGGGTTAAAATGGATTAAAAATGGGTTAAAAATGGATTAAAATGGATTTAAAATGTATTGAAATTGGATTCAAATGAATTCAAAAGAATTAAAATGGATTAAATCGGATTAAAATGGATTAAAATTGGATTAAAATGAATTAAATCGGATTAAAAATGGATTAAATCGCATTAAAATGAATTAAATTGGATTAAAATTGGATTAAAATGAATTAAATCGGATTAAAAATGGATTAAATCGGATTAAAATGAATTAAATTGGATTAAAATTGGATTAAAATTGGATTAAAAATGGATTAAAAATGGATTAAAATTGGATTAAAAATGCATTAAATTGGATTAAAAATGAATTAAATCGCATTTAAATTGGATTAAATCGGATTAAAAATGGATTAAAATGGATAAAAATCGGATTTAAATGAATTAAATCGGATTAAAATGGATTAAATTGGATTAAAAATGGATTAAATCAGATTAAAATGGATTAAATTGGATTAAAAATGGATTAAAATGGATAAAAATGGATTAAAATCGGATTAAATCGGATTAAAATGAATTAAATCGGATTAAAATTGGATTAAATTGGATTTAAATTGGATTAAAATGGATTTAAATTGGATTAAAATGGATTAAAGTTGGATTAAAATGGATAAAAATGGATTAAAATTGGATTAAAAATGGATTAAAATGGATAAAAATGGATTAAAATCGGATTAAATCGGATTAAAATGAATTAAATCGGATTAAAATTGGATTAAATTGGATTTAAATTGGATTAAAATTGGATTAAAAAGGATTAAAGTTGGATTAAAATGGATAAAAATGGATTAAAATTGGATTAAAGACGCATTCCATTTGTATTGAAGTGAATTAAAGGGCATTAAAGTGCCTTAAAAGTCGCAACGGATTCAATGGGATTCAAAGGAATTAAAGTGGACGAAAATGACCGAAAATGGCATTAAAATGGATCAAAATTGGGTTAAAATGGATTAAAATGAATGAAAATGGAATTAAAAAGGATTAAAATGGATTAAAATGGCTCCAAATGGGGTCCCGGTGCAGCCGAACCCCATTCAGGCAATGATCGAATCCCCTCCCCCCCCCCCAAAAGACCCCAAACCGCCGCGATTTGAACCCAAACCGAAGTCCATTGAGCGCTTTCTGACGTCATTCGATGTCCATATAAGGGCGGCTCGGAAGCGCCCGGCCCCGCCCCCCCGCGCAGCCGCGGCCAATCGGAGGGCGGCGGGGGCGGGGCTAAGGGGGCGTTGGCCAATGAGGGGAGGGGGGGCGGAGCGGCGGCGGTCAATGGGGCTCGTCCAGGAGCGGCTGCGCGAAGGCCTGGGCCAGCTGGGATGGGATAGAGCGGGATACAGCGGGATGCAATGGGATACAGTGGGATGCAATGGGATACAGCGGGATACAGTGGGATGCAATGGGATGCAATGGGATACAATGGGATGCAATGGGATACAGCGGGATGCAATGGGATGCAATGGGATACAGCAGGATGCAATGGGATGCAATGGGATACAGGGGGATACAGCGGGATGCAATGGGATACAGCGGGATGCAATGGGATGCAATGGGATACAGTGGGATGCAATGGGATGCAATGGGATACAGCGGGATGCAATGGGATGCAATGGGATACAGTGGGATACAGTGGGATACAGTGGGATAGAGCGGGATACAGCGGGATGCAATGGGATGCAATGGGATACAGCAGGATGCAATGGGATGCAATGGGATACAGGGGGATACAGCGGGATACAGTGGGATGCAATGGGATACAGCAGGATACAGTGGGATAGAGCGGGATACAGCGGGATGCAATGGGATGCAATGGGATAGAGCAGGATACAGTGGGATGCAATGGGATACAGTGGGATACAATGGGATACAGGGGGATAGAGCGGGATAGAGTAGGATGCAATGGGATACAGTGGGATACAGGAGAATACAGCAGGATACAGTGGGATAAAATGGGATAGAGTGGGATAGAGCGGGATGCAACGGGATACAGTGGGATGCAATGGGATACAGTGGGATATAGGGGGATGCAATGGGATACAGTGGGATGCAATGGGATACAGTGGGATACAGTGGGATGCAATGGGATACAATGGGATACAGTGGGATATAGGGGGATGCAATGGGATACAGTGGGATGCAATGGGATGCAATGGGATACAGTGGGATAGAGAGGGATACAGTGGGATACAATGGGATACAGCAGGATGCAATGGGATGCAATGGGATACAGGGGGATAGAGCAGGGATACAGGGGGATACAGTGGGATATACGTGGATACAATGGGATACAGTGGGATAGAGCGGGATAGAGCGGGATACAGGGGGATGCAATGGGATAGAGTGGGATACAATGCAATACAGTGGGATATAGGGGGATAGAGTGGGATGCAATGGGATACAGTCGGATACAGGGGGATACAGTGGGATAGAGTGGGATGCAATGGGATACAGCAGGATACAGTGGGATAGAATGGGATACAGGGGGATAGAGCGGGATGCAATGGGATACAGCGGGATGCAATGGGATGCAATGGGATAGAGCAGGATACAGCGGGATAGAGTGGGATACAATGGGATAGTGGGGGATAGAGTGGGATACAGTGGGATACAATGGGATAGAGAGGGATAGAGTGGGATACAGTGGGATAGAATGGGTACAAGGGGATACAGTGGGATATATATATATATATATACAGGGGGATACAATGGGATGCAATGGCATAGAGTGGGATACAGGGGGATACAATGGGATACAGTGGGATACAATGGGATACAGAGGGGTACAATGGGGTACAAGGGGTCGTATCATGGCATAGGATGGGATTCAATGGGACACAATGGGATGTAATGGAGTTCAGTGGGATACAATGGGATAGAATAGGATAGGAGTGATCCAATGGGATTCAGGGGGGTTATTATGGGGTTCAATGGGATTTAATGGGATAGAGTGGGACAGAATGGGATACAATGGGATAATAATGGGATAGAATGGGATACAAAGGGGATATCATGGGATAGAATGGGATCCAATGGGATACGATACAATAGCACATAATGGGATCCAATGGGGCTCAATGGGGTTATTATGGGATGCAATGGGGCTCAATGGGGTCCTTATGGGATACAATGGGGTTATTATGGGATGCAATGGGGCTCAATGAGGTTATTATGGGATGCACTGGGGCTCAATGGGGTTATTATGGGATGCACTGGGGCTCAATGGGGTTATTATGGGATGCACTGGGGCTCATTGGGGTCCTTATGGGATGCAATGGGGCTCAATGGGGTTATTATGGGATACAATGGGGCTCAATGGGGTTATTATGGGATGCAGTGGGGCTCAATGGGGTCCTTATGGGATGCAGTGGGGCTCAATGGGGTTATTATGGGATACAATGGGGCTCAATGGGGTTATTATGGGATGTACTGGGGCTCAATGGGGTCCTTATGGGATGCAATGGGGCTCACTGGGGTTATTATGGGATAACCTGTGGTCATTATGGGATACAATGGGGTTATTATGGGATGCAATGGGGCTCAATGGGGTTATTATGGGATAACCTGTGGTCATTATGGGCTACAAGGGGGTTATTATGGGATGCAATGAGGCTCAATGGGGTTATTATGGGATAACCTGTGGTCATTATGGGCTACAAGGGGGTTATTATGGGATGCACTGGGGCCTCACCTGGATGCAGATCCCGGCTCCGGGGCTCTCTCCCAGCTCCAGGCTCACGCTCGGCTGCGGCCTCGGGGCCCCTTCCCGGTGCTCCCGAACCTCTGCGAGACACAATGGGAGCCCAATGGAGCCCAATGGACCCAATGGAGCCCAATGGATCCCTATGGAGCCAATGGAGCCCAATGGAGCCCTATGGAGCCCAATGGAGCCCAATGGACCCAATGGAGCCCAATGGACACAATGGAGCCCAATGGAGCCCAAAGGAGCCCAATGGACCCAATGGAGCCCAATGGACACAATGGAGCCCCAATGGAGCCCAATGGACACAATGGAGCCCAATGGTACCCAATGGAGCCCAATGGAGCCCTGTGGAGCCCAATGGAGCCCTATGGAACCCAATGGAGCCCAATGGATCCCTATGGAGCCCAATGGACACAGTGGAGCCCAATGGATCCCTATGGAGCCCAATGGACACAGTGGAGCCCAATGGATCCCTATGGAGCCCAATGGTGCCCAATGGATCCCAATGGAGCCCTATGGAGCCCAATGGATCCCAATGGAGCCCAATGGAGCCCAATGGTGCCCAATGGTGCCCAATGGATCCCAATGGACCCAATGGAGCCCCAACGGTGCTCAATGGACTCAATGGTGCCCAATGGACCCAAAGGAGCCCAAGGGATCGGCTCCCAATGAATCCCAATGGATCAGATCCCAATGGCCCCAAATGTCCCCCCATGGCTCCCTATAGATCCCAATGGAACGCAATGGATCCCAAAGACTCCCTGTGGATCCCAATGGATCAACTCCCAATAGATCCCAATAGATCCCAATGGCTCCGAACGGATCCCAATGAATCCCAATGGATCAGAGCCGAATGGCTCCACTCCCAATGAATCCCAATGGCTCCCAATGACTCTCCACAGCTCCCAATGGATCAACTCCCAATGGCTCCCAATAGATCCCAATGGATCCGCTCCCACTGTCTCCCAATGGATTAACTCCCAACAGATCCCAATGGATCGGCTCCCAATGGATCCCCCATAGATCCCAATGGTACCCCCATAGATCCCAATGAATCCCAATGGCACCCCATAGATCCCAATGGATCTCAATGGTACTCCCATAGATCCCAATGAATCCCAATGGCTCCCCATGGCTCCCAATGGATCCCAGTTGCATCCCCATAGATCCCAATGGATCCCAATGGATCCCAATGGTACCCCCATAGATCCCAATGGATCCCAATTGCACCCCCATAGATCCCAATGGATCCCAATGGCTCCCAATGGCACCCCCATAGATCCTAATGGATCCCAATGGCTCCCAATGGCACCCCCATAGATCCCAATGGATCCCAATGTATCCTAATGGCTCCCAATGGATCCCAATGACACCCCATAGATCCCAATGGCTCCCAATGGCTCCCAATGACACCCCATAGATCCCAATGGATCCCAATTGCACCCCCACAGATCCCAATGAATCCCAATGACACCCCATGGATCCCAATGGATCCCAATGGCTCCCAATGGATCCCAATGACACCCCATGGATCCCAATGGATCCCAATGGCTCCCAATGACACCCCATAGATCCGAATGGATCCCAATTGCACCCCCACAGATCCCAATGAATCCCAATGGCACCCCATAGATCCCAATGGATCCCAATGGATCCCAATGGATCCCAATGGCTCCCAATGACACCCCATAGATCCCAATGGCTCCCAATGGCTCCCAATGACACCCCATAGATCCCAATGGATCCCAATTGCACCCCCACAGATCCCAATGAATCCCAATGGCACCCCATAGATCCCAATGGATCCCAATGGATCCCAATGGATCCCAACGGCTCCCAATGACACCCCATAGATCCCAATGGCTCCCAATGGCTCCCAATGGATCCCAATGTCACCCCATAGATCCCAATGGATCCCAATTGCACCCCCACAGATCCCAATGGATCCCAATGACACCCCATAGATCCCAATGGCTCCCAATGGCTCCCAATGACACCCCATAGATCCCAATGGCTCCCAATGACACCCCATAGATCCCAATGGCTCCCAATGGCTCCCAATGACACCCCACAGATCCCAATGGATCCCAATTGCACCCCCACAGATCCCAATGAATCCCAATGACACCCCATAGATCCCAATGGCTCCCAATGGCTCCCAATGACACCCCATAGATCCCAATGGATCCCAATTGCACCCCCACAGATCCCAATGGATCCCAATGACACCCCATAGATCCCAATGGATCCCAATTGCACCCCCACAGATCCCAATGGATCCCAATGACACCCCATGGATCCCAATGGCTCCCAATGACACCCCATAGATCCCAATGGATCCCAATTGCACCCCCACAGATCCCAATGAATCCCAATGGCACCCCATAGATCCCAATGGATCCCAATGGCTCCCAATGACACCCCATAGATCCCAATGGCTCCCAATGGCTCCCAATGACACCCCATAGATCCCAATGGATCCCAATTGCACCCCCACAGATCCCAATGGATCCCAATGACACCCCATAGATCCCAATGGCTCCCAATGGCTCCCAATGACACCCCATAGATCCCAATGGCACCCCCATAGATCCCAATGGCTCCCAATGGATCCCAATGGCTCCCAATGGCTCCCAATGACACCCCATAGATCCCAATGGCACCCCCATAGATCCCAATGGCTCCCAATGGCTCCTCACCCCTCCGGAAGCGCTCGGCATCGAAGGCCAGCACCAGCTCGCCAGGGGGCAGCGCGTCGGCGTGGGGGGCGCGGAGCCGCAGCGCCCCCTGGGGGCCGGGAGGTCGGCGGAGGCGGAGGAAGAGGCCCCGGCGGGCGCTGGCCACGAGGAGGCCGAAGCCGCGGAGGAGGCGCCCCACGGCGCTATGGGGCCGGGAGGGGGCGAGGAGGATGTGGGGCAGGAGGTGGCGGTAGGGGGGGAGGGGGGGGTGGGGGGAGGGGCGGCGTTCCGGAGGTTGGGAATGGGGGGGATGGGGGGGGGGTTCCAGGAGGAAGTCGCCGGGGGGGAGGTGGAGGGAGCAGCAGGGGGCGCCGTGGGCGCGGAGGGAGAGGAGGAGGGAGAGGGGGCCTGGGGGGAGAGAGAGGCGGCGTTGGGGGGCACAGAGCCATAGGCGGGATCATAGAGAGCCATAGAGAGCCATAGAGACCCCATAGAGCCCTCATAGAGCCCCATAGAGCTCCATAGAGACCCATAGAGACCCCATAGAGACCCATAGAGCCCCACAGAGCTCCATAAAGACCCCATAGAGACCCAACAGACCCCATAGAATCCCTATAGAGCCCCTTGGAGACCCACAGAGACCCATAAAGACCCCATAGAGACCCCAAGAGACCCAAAGAGAGCCATAGAGAGCCATAGAGACCCCATAGAGACCCCATAGAGACCCCATAGAGACCCATAGAGACCCCATAGAGACCCCATAGAGACCCCCCACAGAACATAGAGACCACACAGGGCCCCACAGAGACCTCATAGAAACCCATAGAGACCCCATAGGGACCCCAAAGAGACCCCATAGAGCCCCATAAAACCCCACAGAGACCCATAGAGACCCCATAGGGACCCCACAGAGCCCTCATAGAGACCCATAGAGACCCAAAATGATCCTATAGAGACCCCATAGAGACCCCATAGAGCCCCCATAGAGACCCCATGGACCCCCCTTGGAGCCCCCATAGAGCCCCATAACCCCCCCATCGCCCCCCCCCTCTTCCCATTGGCTGCCGCCCCCAGGGGGCGTGGCCTCACCCTCGGCGGGGGGGAGGGGGTGGGGGCTGCTCACGGTGAGGGTGACGGGAGGGGGCGGGGCCTCGGTGGGGGCGGGGCCAGGGGAGGCCCCGCCCTCTTCCTCAGGCTCCGCCCCCTCCTCCTCCTCCGGGGCGGGGCTCCCGCAGGAGCCAATCGGAGGCGGCTCCTCCGGCGGCTGCGGGGGGGGGCGCCGCGGGCCTGGGGTCACGTGGGGGGGGGTAATGAGGCCCCATAGGAACCCATAGAGACCCATAGGGACCCATAGAGACCCCATAGGAACCCATAGAGACCCCATAGGGACCCATAGAGACCCCATAGGAACCCACAGAGACCCCATAAGGACCCATAGAGACCCCATAGAGACCCCATAGGAACCCCATAGGAACCCAGAGACCCCATAGAGACCCCATAGGAACCCATAGAGACCCCATAGGAACCCATAGAGACCCATAGGGACCCCATAGGGACCCATAGAGACCCATAGGGACCCCATAGGAACCCATAGAGACCCATAGGGACCCATAGGGACCCCATAGGAACCCATAGAAACCCCATAGGAACCCCATAGGAACCCATAGAGACCCAATAGAGACCCCATACAGACCCCATAGAGACCCATAGAGCCCCACAGAAACCCCATAGAGAGCCCATTAAACCCCATAGGGACCCATAGAGTCCCTATAGACAGGGCGGGGTGTGGGCGTGTCCTCCGCTGACCCCGCCCCCCGCCGCACTATACCGCCCCCTGGCGGGCGCGCCGCACCGCGCTGCCCGCACCCCCCCCCCCATAGCCCTCCATAGGCGCCCCATAGACCCCCCCCCATAGAGCCCCCACCTGCGCTTCCCCCCTCGGGCCTGGGGGGCAGCACCCTATAGACCCTATAGGGGTTCTGTCCGTGGGGCCGCGATCTATGGGGCAGCTCCTGGAACTCGGGGCTCTTATGGAGGGCGCAGCGGAGCCGCGACTTCCACCCCGCGGGATCCGGGGGGGCGCCGGGGGCCACGCGGCCCTTGAACTCGGCCCAAGCCTATGGGGGGGGGGGGGTAATGGGGGTCAATGGGGGATCAATGGGACCCCCCCCAAACCGCCTCCCGCCAAACAAACCGCGCCAAAACAAACCGCGCCAAAACCCCCCCCCCCCCCTTTTTCCCGCGCTGACGTCACCTTGCAGAGCGCGCTCCCGGCCCCCCCTTTCCCGCCACGCTGCCAGGGGATGCGCAGCGCCGTCCTCTCGGGGTCGTCCCACACCAACCCCGCGTAGCGCCCGCTCTCCACCTGCTCCAAGAGCCACGCGCGGAGCCGCCTCTGGGGGGGCGCCGGCGCCATCGTTTGACCCGGAAAGCGCGCCAAAACAAGCCGGAAAGCGCGCCAAAAACGGAAGGGGAAAAAAAACCCCGCGAAAAACAGTGGCACCACGCGTCTTTTCCCCGCGCTTCCGCGGCGCGCCGGCGCGCCGGCGCCGCGTCACGTGCCCCCCGCGGGCGCGCCCCCGCGCAGAGGCGCCTCCCGCCGGAGGAGCCCGCGCAGGCGCCGCTCGTAGGCCACGCCCCCTTCGCCCGGCAGGCGCTCGGTCCGCCCGGCCGCCAGGTGGCGCTCGGCGGCGGCGCGGAGCTCGTCCGAGTCGTAGAGGGGCAGCGGGTCCAGGCCGTGGTGGTTGATGAGGCGGACGAGGTACTCGGTGTAGTGCCCCCTGGCGGGAGGGAGGAGTTCGTTGGGGCTGCCCCATAGCGCTGCCCCATAGCACTGCCCCATATGCTACCCCATAGCGCTGCCCTATAGACCTGCCCATAACTGCTGCCCTATAGCGCTCCCCCATACACTATGCCCTAGCGCTGCCCCATAGAACTGCCCCATAGGCTACCCCATAGCGTTGCCCCATAGCGCTGCCCTATAGGACTGCACCATATCGCTGCCCCGTACTGCTGCCCTATAGGACTGCCCCATATGCTACACCATAGCGTTGCCCCATAACACTGCCCTATAGGGCTGCCCCATAGCACTGCCCCATAGCGCTGCCCTATAGGACTGCCCCATATGCTACACCATAGCGCTGCCCCATAGCACTGCCCTATGGCACTGCCCCATATGCTACACCATAGCGCTGCCCCATAGGGCTGCCCCATACTGCTACCGCATAGCAATGCCCTATAGGACTGCCCCATAGAACTGCCCCATATGCTACCCCATAGCACTGCCCCATAGGATTGCCCCATATGCTACACCATAGCGCTGCCCCATAGCGCTGCCCTATAGCACTGCCCCATATGCTACACCATAGCGCTGCCCCATAGACCTGCCCATAACTGCTGCCCTATAGCGCTCCCCCATACACTATGCCCTAGCGCTGCCCCATAGAACTGCCCCATAGGCTACCCCATAGCGTTGCCCCATAGCGCTGCCCTATAGGACTGCACCATATCGCTGCCCCGTACTGCTGCCCTATAGGACTGCCCCATATGCTACACCATAGCGTTGCCCCATAACACTGCCCTATAGGGCTGCCCCATAGCACTGCCCCATAGCGCTGCCCTATAGGACTGCCCCATATGCTACACCATAGCGCTGCCCCATAGCACTGCCCTATGGCACTGCCCCATATGCTACACCATAGCGCTGCCCCATAGGGCTGCCCCATACTGCTACCGCATAGCAATGCCCTATAGGACTGCCCCATAGAATTGCCCCATATGCTACCCCATAGCGCTGCCCTATAGGGCTGCCCCATAGCGCTGCCCTATAGGACTACCCATATGCTACACCATAGCGCTGCCCTACAGGGCTGCCCCATACGCCACCCCATAGCACTGTCTCATTGCACAGTCTCATTGCACTACCCCATAGAGCTGCCCCATAGCTCCACCCCATAGCCCTGCCCCATAGCGCTGCCCCATAGGCGCTCACCGGCACAGCCCAGCGTAGTCCTTTGGGGCCTCTCTGCCGCAGGGCTCATCCTTCAGCCCCATTGGGGTCTCCTTCTGCTCCAGCACCATGCAGCCTCCTATGGGGCAGCCCCATAGGGCGCTATGGGGCTGCCCCACACTTAGGGGGGGGGAAGGGGGGAGGGGGGGGGGTTCTTACCACCGGGGGGGGAAGGGATTCCGGGGGGAGGCTCCGTCTCGAAGGGGACGGAGGCGTCCTGGAAGGGAGGGGTTATGGGGCTGCCCCATAGAGAGCCATAGGGACCCATAGAGACCCAATAGAGACCCCATAGAGACCCAGAGACCCATAGAGACCCCATAGAGACCCCATAGAGACCCCATAGAGACCCAGAGACCCATAGAGACCCCATAGAGACCCCATAGAGACCCATAGAGACCCCATAGGGACCCATAGAGACCCCATAGGGACCCCATAGGGACCCCATAGAGACCCATAGAGACCCCATAGAGACCCAATAGAGACCCATAGAGACCCCATAGAAACCCCCCCGAGACCCATAGAAACCCATAGAGATTCATACAGACCCCATAGAGACTCAATAGACCCCCATAGACCCCTCATAGAGCCCCCATAATCCTCCATTGCCCCCCCATAGAGCCCCATAGAGCCCCCATAGACCCCCCATAGAGCCCCCATAGTCCCCCATAGACACCCCATAGAGCCCCATAGACCCCCCCATAGCCCCCCCATAGCCCCCGATAGACCCCAACAGACCCCCATAGAACCCCATAGTCCCCCCATATCCCCCCCCACAGCGCCCCCTGGCGACCTGGAGGAGCCGCTGCAGGCGGGGGGGGCTCCAGTCCCGCAGGTGGAAGATGCAGTCCCGGGGGTGGTGCCCATGGAGGGAACCTCGGAGGGGGCAGCGCTCAATGGGGCACGACTGGGGGGGGGGGAGACCCATAGAGACCCCATAGCGACCCATAGAGACCCATAGAGACCCATAGCGACCCATAGCGACCCATAGAGACCCATAGAGACCCATAGGAACCAATGGAGGGGGCGTGTCCTCCGCTGGCCCCGCCCCCCGCGGCACTATACCGCCCCCTGGCGGGCGCGCTGCACCGCACTGCCCGCACCCCCCCCCCCCCATAGCCCTCCATAGGCGCCCCATAGAGCCCCATAGCTGCCCCATAGCTGCCCCATAGGCTCACGTTGCGGGGGTGGAAGGCGCAGGCGCAGCCGCTGCAGAACTGGTGCTGGCATTGGGAGCACTGCAGGTGGAGGCAGCCCCCCCGGGCCAGGGCGAAGCGCGCCCCACAGCGCGGGCAGCCTATGGGGCAGGGAGGTGTGGGGGCATGGAGGGACCCATAGGGACCCATAGAGAGATCATAGAGACCCATAGGGACCCATAGAGACCCTATAGAGACCCATAGAGACCCATAGGCACCATAGAGACCCCATAGAGCCCCATAGAGACCACATAGAGACCACATAGAGACCCCATAGAAACCCATAGAGACCATAGAGACCCCGTAGAGACCCCATAGAGCCCCATAGAGACCCCGTAGAGCCCCATAGAGACAATAGAGACCCCATAGAGCCCCCACAGAGACCCATAGAGATCCCATAGAGACCCCATAAAGCCCCATAGAGACCATAGAGATCCCATAGAGCCCCATAGAGCCCCATAGAGATCCCATAGAGACCCATAGAGACCCCATAGAGCCCCATACAGATCCCATAGAGACCCCACAGAGACCCCACAGAGATCCCACAGAGACCCATAGAGCCCCCTTAGAGACCCATAGAAACCCATAGAGACCCCATAGAGCCCCATAGAGATCCCACAGAGACCCATAGAGCCCCCTTAGAGACCCATAGAGACCCCGTAGAGCCCCATAGAGACCCATAGAGCCCCCATAGAGACCACAGAGCTCCCCCAGAGACCATAGAGCCCCCATAGAGGGCCCGCCGAGGCGCCGGAGCGCCCCCTAGCGCACCGACGCTGTGCTCCTGCACGAAGTCCTCCAGCCCCATGGGCGCCGCCGCTTGGGGGTCGCGGGAGCCGAGCCAGGCCTCGAAGGCAGCGCAGGAGAGGGAGGCGTGGACGGGGTGCCACTGAGCCCCATAGCGACCCATAGGGACACAGTGAGAGCCCATAGGGACCCATAGGGACCCATAGGGACCCATAGAGACCCCATAGAGACCCATAGGGACACAGTGAGAGCCCATAGGGACCCATAGAGACCTCATAGAGACCTCATACAGCCCCATAGAACCCCATAGTGACCCCATAAAACCCTATAGAAACCCCATAGAGCCCCAGACACCCCATAGACACCCCCTAGAGACCCATAGAGACCCCATAGAGCGCCATTGAACCCCATAGAGACCGCAAAGAACCCCATAGAGACCCCATAGAGACCCATAGACACCCCATAGAGACCGCAAAGAACCCCATAGAGACCCATAGAACCCCATAGAGACCCCATAGAGCCCCATAGACACCTCATAGACACCCCAAAGAACCCCATAGAGACCGCAAAGAACCCCATAGAGACCCCATAGAGCCCCATTGAACCCCATAGAGACCGCAAAGAACCCCATAGAGACCCCATAGAGCCCCACTGAACCCCATAGAGACCGCAAAGAACCCCATAGAGACCCCATAGAGACCCATAGAACCCCATAGAGACCCCATAGAGCCCCCAAAGAACCCCATAGAGACCCCAAAGAACCCCATAGAGACCCCATAAAACCCCATAGAAACCGCATAGAGCCCCATAGAGACCCCATAGAGACCCCATAGAGACCCCATAGAAACCCCAAAGAGCCCCATAGAACCCCATAGAGACCCCATTGAGACTCCATAGAACCCCATAGAACCCCATAGAGACCCCATAGAGACTGCAAAGAACCCCATAGAGACCCCATAGAGCCCCACAGAACCCCATACCGGGCGCTGGCAGCGGGGGCAGCAGCACTGTTTGCATTGGGGGCACTGAGCAGGGCCACGCTCGGCCTCGAAGATGAACCCAAAGGAGCACTTGGGGGGCAGAGGGGAGCCCTCAGTGTGGGGCTGCCCCATAGAGCCCCTATAGAGCCCCATAGAGCCCCATCGGGACCCATAGGAACCAATGGAGGGGGCGTGTCCTCTGCTGGCCCCGCCCCCCGCGGCACTATACCGCCCCCTGGTGGGCGCGCCGCACCGCGCTGCCCGCACCCCCCCCCCCATAGCCCTCCATAGAGCCCCATAGAGCCCCATAGAGCCCCATAGAGCCCCATAGCTGCCCCATAGCCGCCCCATAGCGCACCTGGGGGCACCAGAGGAACTGGGGGTCGCGTTCCAGCTCCAGCTCGGTCAGTTTCTGGCTGAAGAGCTCATAGGTGGCCGGGTCGAGGCATTGGCGGAGCTGTGGGGCAGAGCCCCATTGAGCCCCATGGGAACCCCTTTGTGACCCATAAGAACCCCCTCGGAAAGCGCCATAGCGCCGTTGTAACCCATAATAACCCATTCGAACCCCATTGTAATGCAATAGAGCCCCATTAGAACCCCAACAGAACCCCATTAGAACCCCATTACCCCCCATTATAACCCCATTCCCCCCATTATAACCCCATTATAACCCCATTATCCCCCATTATAACCACATTTCCCCCCATTAAAACCCCATTATAACCCCAATATAACCCCATTCCCCCCCATTATAGCCCCATTCCCCCCCATTATCCCCCATTATAACCCCATTATTCCCCATTATAACCCCATTCCCCCCCAATTATAACCCCATTATTCCCCATTATAACCCCATTCCCCCCATTATAACCCCATTTTAACCCCATTTCCCCCCATTATAACCCCATTATACCCCACCATAACCCCATTATCCGCCATTATAACCTCATTCCCCCCCCATTCTCCCCATTATAACCCCATTCCCCCCCGTTATAACCCCATTATCCCCCCATTCCCCCCCATTATAACCCCATTATAACCCATTCCCCTCCATTATAACCCCATTCCCCCCCATTATAACCCCATTCCCCCCCATTATAACCCCATTATAACCCATTCCCCCCCATTATAACCCCATTCCCCCCATTATAACCCCATTCCCCCCCATTATAACCCCATTCCCCCCATTATAACCCCATTATAACCCCATTCCCCCCTTTATAACCCCATTATAACCCCATTCCCCCCTTTATAACCCCATTATAACCCCATTCCCCCCTTTATAACCCCATTATAACCCTATTCCCCCCATTATAACCCCATTCCCCCCATTATACCCCATTATAACCCCATTCCCCATTATAACCCCATTATAACCCCATTCCCCCCCATTATACCCCCCCCGCCATCCCATAATACCTGCGCGTCCAACGTGCCGAAGTACCCCTGGGCGCAGGAGGGGTCGCGCAGGTCCGGGCGGGCGCACGCGGGGCACACGAGGTCGCGCACGCGCCGCTCGCGCACCCCCACCGTGAAGTGGAGGCGGAAGCACTCCGGGCACAGCCAACACTGGCAGCCGGTGAGCACCTGCGCCTGCGGGGGGGCGCTCTATGGGGCTCTATGGGGCGCTATGGGGCTCTATGGGGCGCTATGGGGCTCTATGGCGCTCTATGGGGCGCCTATGGAGGGCTATGGGAGGGGGTGCGGGCAGCGCGGTGCGGCGCGCCCGCTAGGGGGCGGTATAGTGCCGCGGGGGGCCGGGGCAGCTCTTGGAGGTCTTTATGGGGGCTCTATGGAACTCTATTGGTCTCTATTGATCTCTATGGGGTTTCTATGAGGACTCTATGGGGGTCTATGGGGTCTCTATAGGGCAGCTACAGGGGGCTGGGTGTCTTGATGCAGCACAGCGCCCCCTGCTGCGCGGGCTGACCCACCCAAGGCACTACAGCGCCCCCTGCTGCGCGGGCTGACCCATCCAATGCACTACAGCGCCCCCTGCTGTGCAGGCTGACACACCCAAGACGCTGCAGCGCCCCCTGCTGCGCGGGCTGACCCAACCGATGCAGTGCAGCGCCCCCTGCAGCGCGGGCTGACACACCCAAGGTGCTGCAGCGCCCCCTGCTGCGCGGGCTGACCCAACCGATGCAGTGCAGCGCCCCCTGCTGTACAGGCTGACACACCCAAGGCACTCCAGCGCCCCCTGCTGTGCGGGCTGACCCATACAGTGCACTGCAGCGCCCCCTGCTGCGCGGGCTGACCCACCCAAGGCACTCCAGCGCCCCCTGCAGCACGGGCTGACCCACGCGATACAGTGCAGCGCCCCCTGCTGTACAGGCTGACACACCCAAGGCACTCCAGCGCCCCCTGCTGCGCGGGCTGACCCACCTGATGCACTACAGCGCCCCCTGCAGGGCGGGCTGACCCACCCGCCGTGCCCCAGCGCCCCCTGCAGCGCGGGCTGACCCAACCGATGCAGTGCAGCGCCCCCTGCAGCATGGGCTGACCCACCCGCCGCGCCCCAGCGCCCCCTGCAGCGCGGGCTGACCTGCTCCCTGGGCAGCGCCGTCCCGCAGACGGCGCACTCGCAGCGCAGGCGCCTCCGCAGCTCCTCGCGGTCCCGGCAGCTGCCCACGGCCTCCACGAGCTCCGGCAGTGCCTGCGGGGCCCGGCCCAGCCCCAGCTCCCGGCCCAGGGTCACCAAGAGCTGAGCTCGCCCCCAGCTCGCCAGGCCCAGCTCGGCCAGAGCGCGGCGCACCAGAGCCTGCGGGGAGGGAGGGCGATGGGTTCCACACCGCCCCATTGCCCCCCGTTGCCCCCCATTAACCCGCTGCTCACGTGCTGGTTGGGCTGCTCGAAGTCCATGGGGGGGTCCCGCGGCTCCCAGAGGCGCTGCAGGAAGGGCCGCAGCCGCGGGGCCTGGAGCTGCGCCAGCGCCGGGCTCAGGAGGCCCCCGGCCTGGAACAGGGCCCGGCCCGAGGGGAGGCGCTCAGGGAAGCCCAAGGAGGCCAAAGCCCGGAGCTGGAGGGAGAGGGAGGGAGGCCATGGGTCAGTATGGGATCCATAGGGACCCATAGGGATCCGTAGGGATCAGCATGGGATCCATAGGGATCCATAGGGGTCAGCACGGGATCCATAGGGGTCAGCATGGGATCCATAGGGACCCATAGGGATCCATAGGGATCAGCATGGGACCCATAGGGATCCATAGGGGTCAGCACGGGATCCATAGGGGTCAGCATGGGATCCATAGGGACCCATAGGGATCCATAGGGGTCAGCATGGGACCCATAGGGATCCATAGGGGTCAGCATGGGATCCATAGGGACCCATAGAGATCCATAGGGACCCATAGGGATCCATAGGGGTCAGCATGGGGCCCATAGGGATCCATAGGGGTCAGCACGGGATCCATAGGGATCAGCATGGGATCCATAGGGACCCATAGGGATCCATAGAGGTCAGCATGGGATCCATAGGGACCCGTAGGGATCCATAGGGGTCAGCATGGGACCCATAGGGATCCATAGAGGTCAGCATGGGATCCATAGGGACCCGTAGGGATCCATAGGGGTCAGCATGGGACCCGTAGGGATCCATAGGGGTCAGCACGGGATCCATAGGGACCCATAGGGATCCACAGGGGTCAGCATGGGACCCATAGGGATCCATAGAGGTCAGCATAGGATCCAAAGCGATCCATAGGGATCAGCATGGGATCCATAGAGACCAATCCATCATCAATAGGGGTCAGGATGGAATCCATAGGCATCAATACAGGATCAATGTAAACCAATACCGAAACCATATGAACCAGTAATGTACCAGTACAAAACCCATCTAAACCAGTATACGACCAACACAAACCAGTAAGGAGTAGCATTCTCTCCTACAGAATCCTTATGTACCCTATAGAACCCCTATAGGTCCATAAAGCACTAACACGGACCAATAGTGACCCACGTATGCCACAATAAAACCCACATGGGTGAACACTGGACCAGTACAGACCAATACAAACCAGTATAAACCCATACAGGACCCATATGGACCGCTAGGGCAGCGACACGCACCGCTACGCGCCAGTGCAGAGCCCATATAGGTCAGTATGGGACCAGTAGAGCCCGGCGTAAGGCAGAATAGAGCCCGTATAAACCAGTATGGCATCAATATGCGCCAATGCAAACCAGTATAAAACCCATACAAACCAGTACGGCATCAATACACACCAATACAAACCAGTATAGAACCCACATAGACCAGTATGGCACCCAAACACACCAATAGAAACCAGTATAGAACCCATACGGACCAGTACGTAACCAGTACAGCCCCTTAACCCCCCCCTTCTCCCTTATTGGCTGCCTCTTAGCCCCGCCCCCTTCCCCATAGCCCCTCCCCTTTTCCCTTATTTGGCTGCCCTTAGCCCCTCCCCTTTTCCCTTATTTGGCTGCCCTTAGCCCCTCCCCTTTCCCCTTATTTGGCCGCCCTTAGCCCCTCCCCTTTTCCCTTATTTGACTGCCCTTAGCGCCTCCCCTTTCCCCTTATTTGGCCGCCCTTAGCCCCTCCCCTTTTCCCTTATTTGGCTGCCCTTAGCCCCTCCCCTTTTCCCATATTTGGCCGCTCCTTCCCCTTTGGCCCCTCCCCTTTTCCCTTATTTGGCCGCCCCTTCTCCCTTAGCCCCTCCCCTTTCCCCTTATTTGGCCACCCACCTGCCTCCTCCTGTGCCCCACACAGGCCTGCAGGGCCCTGCCCGCCTGCCCCATAGCGCAGGCCCAGCCCCGCGCCGCCTCCTGCAGGGACAGCGCCCCCAGAGGCCCCCCCGGCTCCTGCGCCCCACGGAGCCCCCCGGCCCCCGCCAGGGCCCACAGAGCCCGGGGGGAGGGGGGGGGCGGGAGCGGGAGGGGGGAGCCCGAGCGCTCGGCGGCCTGGGGGGGGGAGAGAGGGACACATAGAGACCCATAGGGACAACATAGGAACCCACAGAGACCCATAGAGACCCCATAGAACCCCATAGAGAGCCCCAATACCCCCCATAAGGCGCCCCTCTTGCCCCATATCTCCCCACCGAACCCCAATACCTCCCCATAGACCCCAATAAAACCCCATAGACCCCCAATATCCCCCCATAGACCCTCAATACCCCCCAATACCCCCCCATACGACCCCCAATACCCCCCCATACGACCCCAATACCCCCCCATAGACCCCAATATCCCCCCATACGACCCCAATACCCCCCCATAGACACACAATACCCCCCCATACAACCCCAATACCCCCCTATACAACCCCAATACCCCCCCCATATGACCCCAACACCCCCCCATAGACCCCAATACCCCCCCATAGACCCCCAACACCCCCCCATAGGCCGACAGAGGGGGCAATAAAGAGGCCCTATAGGGCCCAATGAGGGGCTCTGCCCTATAGCAGGGCCCCAACTCACTCACCCGCAGGAGGGCAACCACGCGGCGGCCATCTTGGTCCAGGCGCCGCTGCCGCCATTGGTCGACATCGAAGGGGGGGGGTGGGGGTGGGGGGGAGGGGGCAACGGGGGGGGGTTTGGGAGGTACCAAGGGGGGCTCTGGCGGGGGGGGAGGGGTGCCCCTGTGCTGCCTGCACAGGGCACATGTGGGGCCGGGGCCTGGGTTGAAGTAGGTGCAGTGGGGGCAGGACCAGCCCTATGGGGGGAGGGAAAGGGGGGGTCAAGGGGGGGCAGCCCCCAAACCCCCTTTAGAACCCGTTAAACGCCATAGGGACCCCCCAAACCCCCTTTAGACCCCATTAAACCCCCTCAGACCCCACTAAACCCCTTCACACCCCATTAAGCCCCATATAGACCCCATTAAACCCCATAGGGACCCCCCAAACCCCCTTTAGGACCCCCAAAACTCCTATAGGCCCCATTAAGCCCCATTTACACCCCATTAAACCCCATAGGGCCCCCCCAAATCCCCTTTAGGACACCCAAAACCCCTTTAGACCCCCCCAAACCCCCTTTTGACCCCATTAAACCCCCTTTATACCCCATTACATCTCTTCAGACCCCATTAAAACCCCCTTAGACCCCATTAACCCCCATTTAGACCCCATTAAACCCCCTTTAGACCCCATTGGGACCCCATAGGGCCTCACTGGCACCTGCGGGGGGGGCCTCCGGGCCAGGCGGGGGCGCTCGCACACCCCACATAGGACGCTGGGGCCGGGGTTGAGGAAGGTGCAGGAGGCGCAGGCCCAGCCCCCCCCCTCCTGCCCTGTAGGGCTATGGGGCTGCCCCATAGCGGCCGGGGGGGGGACATGGGGAGAGGAGCTGGGGGTGGGGGGAAAAGAAGGCGTTAAGGTCCCCATAAGCCCCTCTCTATATAAGATAAAGGGGGTTATGGGGGGCTATGGGGTGTCTATGGGGTGTCTATGGGGGGTTATAGGGGCCTATGGGGTGTCCACAGGGGGTTATGGGGTGTCTATGGGGTGTCCATAGGGGATTATGGGGGGCTATGGGGTGTCCATAGGGGGTTATGGGGGGCTATGGGGTGAACATGGGGGGCTATGGGGCGTCTATAGGGGTCGCTGGGACTCTATGGGGTGACTATGGAAGAATATAGAATACCCATGGGTGTCTACAAGAATTTATAAGCGGACATAAGGCATCTATACAGATCTATAGGGCCTCCATAAGGACCCATAGGAAGCCTATGGGAGCTATATATGGGTCCAAGGCACATATGGAAGCGTCTATGAGTGTCTATGGGACACTGTAACACCCCTATGCGGCTCTATACGACACTATATATAGAGTGCCTATGGAATTCTATGGGTCCCTATGGGGTGTCTATGGGTTTCTATAGGGTGTATACACGATGCCTATGGGGTTCTATGGGTCTCTATGGGGGGCTGGGCTGTTCCATGTTACCTGGAGGGGGGGGTGCGCGGGCGGTCACACCTGGAGGGGGGGTCCCCTATAAGCAACAACAGTGTCAGTACCTATATAGGAACTATAAAGGCCCCATAGAGCCCCATAGGCCCTATAGATCCCCATACCTATAGCTCCATCCCGCTCCACTATGGGCATGGCATCAGTGACCAGGTCCTCCTGGGATGGGGAAAGGAGGCCCCAGGTTCAAACCAGTCCAAACCAATCCAAACCAGTTCAAACCAATCCAAACCAGTTCGAACCAATCCAAACCAGTTCAAACCAGTCCAAACTAATTCAAACCAATCCATTCTCACCTCGTGGCCCTCCTTTAAGATGTCAGTGAAAAAGTGGGGGTTTGGGTGCTGGTTCTGGGGGGGCAAAAGGAGAATCAGTGCCCTCCATTGCCCCCTATAGCCCCATTGACCCTCATTGCCCCATAGACCCCCATCACCCCCATTACCCCATAAACCCCCATCACCCCCAATACCCCAATACCCCACTGCCCCCATTACCCCATTGACCCCCATTACCCCATAGACCCCCTCTACCCCCATCACCCCATAGACCCCCATTACCCCAATCACCCCCAATACCCCCATTGATCCCCATCACCCCATTGACCCCCCTTACCCCCATAGATCCCCATTACCCCATTACCCCCATAGACCCCCATTACCCCAATCACCCCCAATACCCCCATTGACCCCCATCACCCCCAATACCCCCATTGACCCCCATCACCCCATAGAACCCCAATACCCCCATTACCCCATTGACCCCCATTACCCCCATTACCCCATAGACCCCCATTGCCCCCCATTACCCCATCACCCCCCATTGCCCCTATAGCTCACGGCCAGCAGCAGCTCCAGCTCCCTGCGCAGCACCAGCACATCCGCCGTCACCGCGGCCACGCGGGGCCCATGGGGGGCCGGGACCTCGGGGGGGAAGCTCAGCCCCAGCCCCCCCTCTGCTGTGTACCCCAAGAGCATCAGCACCTCCCGGGCCCCCTATAGAAAACATAGGGGGCTATAGGTGAGTCGTGGGGTCTATAGGGTGGTATTGGGGTGCTATGGGACCCATAGGAGTACATCGGAGCACCCGGGGGGCCCATAGGATTATATGGGGGGGGGGGGTACCTGTATGGCCCCCAGCGTGGAGCTGAACACGGGGTTGCTGTAGCTGACGCAGCGCCAGTGCCGGGGGGGTCGGGGCTGCAGGAGGTTCCTCCCGTACTTCTCCAGGATGCTCAGGGCCGTATGGAGCCGGGAGAGGCCCAAGGGGGGCCCCCCCGCCGGGTCCTGCAGTGGAACAGGTGGGGTAAGGGGAGGGATGGGGTTCTATGGGGGGGAATTGGGGTTCTATGGGAGAGAATGGGGGTCTGGGGGGGGGAATTGAGGTCCTATGGGGGAGGAATGGGGTTCTATGGGGGGGAATTGGGGTTCTGTGGGGGGGAATGGGGTTCTATGGGGGTGGAATGGGGGTCTATGGGGGGGAATTGGGTTTCCATGGGGGGGATGGGGTCTATGGGGGGAATTGGGGTTCTATGGGAGGGAATGGGGGTCTATGGGGGAGATGGGGTTCTATGGGGGGGAACTGGGGTTCCATGGGAGTAGAATGGGGTTCTATAGGGGGGAATGGGGTTCTATGGGAGGGAATGGGGGTTCTATGGGGTGGAATGGGGTTCTACAGGGGGAATGGGGTACTATGGGGGGGAATTGGGGTCCTATGGGAGGGAATTGGGGTTATAATGGGAGGGAATGGGGGTCTGGGGGGGGGAATTGAGGTCCTATGGGGGAGGAATGGGTTTCCATGGGGGGGAATTTGGGTTCTGTGGGGGGGAATGGGGTTCTATGGGGGTGGAATGGGGGTCTATGGGGGGGAATTGGGTTTCCATGGGGGGGATGGGGTCTATGGGGGGAATTGGGGTTCTATGGGGGGGGAATGGGGTTCTATGGGAGGGAATGGGGGTCCTATGGGGGGGAATGGGGGTCTGTGGGGGAGATGGGGTTCTATGGGGGGGAATTGGGGTTCCATGGGAGTAGAATGGGGTTCTATAGGGGGGAATAAGGTTCTATGGGAGGGAATGGGGGTTCTATGGGGTGGAATGGGGTTCTACAGGGGGAATGGGGTACTATGGGGGGGAATTGGGGTCCTATGGGAGGGAATTGGGGTTCTATGGGAGGGAATGGGGGTCTATGTGTGCCTATGGGGCTCTGGGTGCCTATAGGGCTCTGTGGGGTGGCTATAAGGTTCCATAGGGTGTCTATAGAGCTCTGTGAGGTGGCTATAGGGCTCTATAGGGTGTCTATAGCGCTCTGTGGGGGGGCTATAGCGTTCCATAGGGTGTCTATAGAGCTCTGTGAGGTGGCTATAGGGCTCTATAGGGTGTCTATAGTGCTCTGTGGGGGGGCTATAGGGTTCTGTAGGGTGTCTATAGTGCTCTGTGGGGGGGCTATAGGGCTTTGATAGGTGACTATAGGGCTCTATGGGGTGTCTATAGGGCTCCGTGGGGCGCCTATAGGGCTCCATAGGGCTCCATGGCGCCCCACGGTTACCAGGCCGAGGTTGCGGCGCAGCAGGCCGGCTCCATCGAGGCGCAGGCACTTGGCGGGGGGGGGCAGGGGCACCCCCAGCACGGGGCTCAGCTCGGGGGGCAGCGGCACCCCAGGGGCCTGCAGCAGCGCGGCCTCCAGGGCAGCCCGCAGCGGGCCCAGGGGCCCGGCCCCATTGACTTGAATGGGGGGCCCATTGCCTTTAACAGGGGTCCCATTGGCCTTAATAGGGTCCCCATTGCCTTTAATGCAGCCCCTATTGTCCTTAATGGGGTCCCCACTGCCTTTAATGTGGCCTCCATTGTCGTTAATGGGGTCCCCACTGCCTTTAATGTGGCCCCCATTGTCCTTAATAGGGTCCCCATTGCCTTTAATGAGGTCCCCATTGTCCTTAATGGGGTCCCCACTGCCTTTAATGTGGCCCCCATTGTCCTTAATGGGGGTCCCATTGCCTTTAATGGGGTTCCCAATGTCATTAATAGGGTCCCCATTGCCTTTAATGAGGTCCCCATTGTCCTTAATGGGGTCCCCACTGCCTTTAATGTGGCCCCCATTGTCCTTAATGGGGGTCCCATTGCCTTTAATGGGGGTCCCAACGTCATTAATAGGGTCCCCATTGCCTTTAATGCGGTCCCCATTGTCCTTAAAGGGGTCCCCACTGCCTTTAATAGGGGTCCCATTGTCCTTAATGGGGTCCCCACTGCCTTTAATGGGGGTCCCATTGTCCTTAATAGGGTCCCCATTGACCTTAATGGGGCCCCCATTCCCTTTAATGCGGTCCCCATTGTCCTTAATAGGGTCCCCATTGCCATAAAGGGGGTCCCCATTGGCCTTTAGGGGGGTCCAACTGTCTTTATGGGGGTCCCCTTTGTTATAAGGGGGACCCCCATTGCCCTTTGGGTCCCCATTGCCTTTAATGGGATCCCCATTCCCCTTTGGGTCCCCATTGCCTTTAATGGGGTCCCCTATGGAAGGCTCTGGAGGGGTCCTGAGGGGGTCCTCGGGGTTTTGGGGGGGCCCCTGCGCCGCCATTGCCTGGAATGGGGTAAATAAAGGGGAAAAACGTGAACTTAACATTTAAGAAGATCTTAAAAGGTGCAAAAGAGCCTCAAATGGGGTCCCCCAACCTTTTGATATGGGGGGAACCCCCCAACCCCCTCTTTTCCCTTCAGAACCCCCCCAAACCCCCTCATAAACCCCTATTAGGGGGTCCCCCAACCCTTTTAGATGGTGGGACCCCCCCAAACCCCCCCTTTTCCCCTCAGAACCCCCCCATATACCATTAGGGGGTCCCCCAACCCTTTTAGATGGTGGGACCCCCCCAAACCCCCCCTTTTCCCCTCCGAACCCCCCCATAAACCCCCATTAGGGGGTCCCCCAACCCTTTTAGATGCGGGGACCCCCCTTTCCCCATCAGAACCCCCCCAAACCCCCTCATAAACCCCCGTTAGGGGGTCCCCCAACCCTTTTAGATGGTGGAACCCCCCCTTTTCCCCCCACAACCCCCCATTAGGGTATCCCCCACCCCTTTATTATGGGGGTACCCCCAAACCCCCTTCTTTTCTCCTGACAGCCCCCCATTAACACACCGCCTTCCCCCTATACGCTACCACAAGGGAAGGGGGGGGGTGTCCCTTTGCCACCCACCCCAGCCACCATTTGACACCCCAAGACCGCCGTAACCCCCTCATGGGCTTCAATAGAGCCTAAAGACCACGGGGACGGCGATGGGAGGCACCGGGGAGCAGCTTTTTACCTCAGAACCCCCTTTAAAACAACGAAACGGAAGGGGGGGGGGGGGGGGAACCAAACGACGGCGGCGCCTGAGGTAACCCCAAGATGGCGGCGGAGCTGAGGGAGGAAGGAAGAGGCGGGAAAACGGAGAGGGGCGGGGCTACGATTGTGACGTCATCGCGCACATCGCCCCTCCCACCCCTATAAGCCCTAATGGCGTGCGTGATGACGTCACCCGGCTCTACCTCAGGCGGCCGAAGATGGCGGCGGCGATGCTGAGGGCGGTGCGGTTGCGGGTGAGGGGTTAACGGGGTCTGAACGGGATCCAATGGGATCCGAACGGGATCCAAATGGGATCCGGACGGGACTGAGCCCTCCGGTGCCGTTTGCAGAGGTTACGGGGCCCGCCCTGGCCGTGGAGACCCCCGTTGGGGCCTGGGGCTGCGAGGAGAGGCCTGGCCAGCGGCGGTGCGCAGGTGAAAGGGGGGGCTCTATGGGGTTCTTTGTGGTGCTATGGGGGGTGTATGGGGCTCTATAGGGTGTCTGTGGGGCTCTGTGGGTGTCTATGGGGTTCTGTGTGGTGTTATGGGGTGTATATGGGGCTCTGTGGGTGTCTGTGGGGTTCTGTGTGGTGTTATGGGGTGCATATGGGGGTTTGGGGGTGTCTGTGAGGTTCTGTGTGGTGCCATGGGGTGTATATGGGGCTCTATAGGGTGTCTTCGGGGCTCTGTGGGGTTTTGTGTGGTGTTATGGGGTGCATATGGGGGTCTGGGGGTGTCTATGGGGCTGTGTGTGGTGCTATGGGGTGTATATGGGGCTCTATAGAGTGTCTGTGGGGGTCTGTGGGTGTCTATGGGGCTCTGTGGGGTTTTGTGTGGTGTTATGGGGTGCATATGGGGGTCTGAGGGTGTCTATGGGGTTCTGTGGGGTGCTACGGGGTGTATATGGGGCTCTATAGGGGGTCTGTGGGGCTCTGTGGGTGTCTATGGGGTTCTGTGTGGTGTTATGGGGTGCATATGGGGGTCTGTGGGTGTCTATGGGGTTCTGTGTGGTGCTATGGGGTGTATATGGGGCTCTCTAGGGTGTTTGTGGGGTTCTGTGTGGTGTTATGGGGTGCATATGGGGGTCTGGGGGTGTCTATGGGGTTCTGTGGGGTGATATGGGGTGCATATGGGGCTGTATAGGGGGTCTGTGGGGTTCTGTGGATGTCTATGGGGTTCTGTGTGGTGTTATGGGGTGCATATGGGGGTCTGAGGGTGTCTATGGGGTTCTGTGTGGTGCTGTGAGGTGTATATGGGGCTCTATAGGGTGTTTGTGGGGTTCTGTGGGGTTCTGTGTGGTGTTATGGGATGCATATGGGGGTCTGGGGGTGTCTATGGAGTTCTGTGTGGTGTTATGGGGTGTATATGGGGCTCTATAGGGTGTCTGTGGGGCTCTGTGGGTGTCTCTGGGGCTCTGTGGGGTTCTGTGGGTGTCTATGGGGTTCTTTCTGGTGCCGTGGGGTGTATATGGGGCTCTATAGGGTGTCTTCGGGGTTCTGTGGGTGTCTATGGGGCTCTGTGGGGTTCTGTGTGGTGTTATGGGGTGCATGTGCGGCTCTTTGGGATCTCCATAGGGCTCTGTGGGGTGTCTATGGGGCTCTATGTTGTCTCTGTGCTGCCCCCCCCATTGTAACTCCTTCTTCCCTTCCTCTTTCCAGCCTGGCCCCACAGCCCCTATGGCTGCTGTGGGTCCCAGCCCTCCACTTATGGGTCAGGACCCCGCTGCTGTGGGTCCGAGCCCTCCCCTTATGGGTCAGGAACCTCCCCTTGTGGGGCAGGACCCCCTCGCTGTGGGGCAGGAGCCTTCACTTCTGGGTCTGGCCCCCCACGCTATGGGGCAGGGTGCCCCCGAGGTGCGCCTGGAGGAGCTGGGCCTCGGGGCCTTCACCCCTGTGGGGCTGGTGCAGAACTTCCTCCAGTACCTGCACCTCGACCTGGGGCTGCCCTGGTGGGGGGCCATTGCTGCCGGTGAGGCCCTATAGGGTGCTACGGGGTCTCTATGGGGCCTCTATGAGGTTTCTATGGGGCTCTATGAGGCTGTATGGGATTTCTTATGGGGTTTCTATGGGGCTCTATGGGACCTCTATGAGGTTTTTATGGGTGTCTATGGGGCTCTTTTGGATCTTTATGAGGTTTCTATGGGGCTCTATGGGGTCTCTTTGGGGTCTCTATGGGGCTCTATGGGGCTGTATGGGACCTCTATGAGGTTTCTATGGGTCTCTATGGGGTCTCTGGGGCTCTATGGGACCTCTGTGAGGTTTGTATGGGTCTCTATGGGGCTGTATGGGATCTCTATGGGGTTCTATGGGGCTCTATGGGACCTCTATGAGGTTGCTATGGGTCTCTATGGGGCTCTATGGGATCTCTGTGAGGTCTCTATGGGGCTCTATGGGGCGCCTATGGAGGGCTATGGGGGGGGGGTGCGGGCAGCGCGGTGCGGCGCGCCCACCAGGGGGCGGTATAGTTCCGCGGGGGGCGGGGTCATCCAAGGGGCCCTATTGGGGGGTCACTATGGGTATTGGGGGGGCTATAGGGTGGCATATGTGGGGCTGGGGGCTCTTTATAGGGCTCTATGGAGTTATGGGGGGGGGGTGTTGGGGTATGGAGAGGTTATTGGGGGGCTCTATGGGGCTTTATGGAGCTATGGGGTGGGCCTGTTGGGGTACGGAGGGGTTCTATGGGTCCCTATGGGTCCCTATAGGTCCCCACGTGCCCCCCAGGCACCCTGTGCGTGCGGGTGGCGCTGCTGCCGCTCCTGGTGCGTGCCCAGCGCGAGGCCGCCCTCCTGGCCCTGCACTCCCCGCGCCTGCAGCAGCTCTCCGGGGCCCTGGCCCAGGCCCGCAGGGGCAGCGACCAGACCCAGGGTGGGTGGGGTCCATTTGGCCAAATAAGGGAAAGGGGGCGGGGTCAATTTGGCCAAAGAAGGGAAGGGGCGGGGACAATTTGGCCAAATAAGGGAAAGGGGTGGGGTCAAGGCGGCCAAATAAGGGAAGGGGGTGGGGCTTAAAGGACCGGAGCCCAAATAAGGGAAGGGGGCGTGGCTAAAGGGTGAGTGGGGTGGGAGGGGCTACGGGGAGGTTCCAAATAAGGGAAGGGGGCGGGGCTTAAAGGGGTGGAGCCTAATATGGGAATGGGGCGGGGCTATGTGATGCCAAATAAGGGAATGGGGAGGGAGTAAAGGGTGAGTGGGGTGGGAGGGGGAAGGGGCGGGGCTTAAAGGGAAGGGGGGGCTGAGGGGTATCCAAATAAGGGAAAGGGGTGGGGCTAAAGGGGTGACCATATAAGGGAATGGGGCGGGGCTTAAAGGGAAAGGGGGGCTAAGGGGTATCCAAATAAGGGACAGGGGCGGGGACAAGGGATAATGGGCGTGAATGGGATGGGCGTGGTCTCTGCATAGGCCACGCCCCCTCCTCACTCTCCCCCCCCCCCCCCCCCCCCCCCCCCCCCCCAGTGGCCCGCGCCTATACGGAGCTGGTGGGGTACCAACAGCGCCACAACATCAACCCCTTGAGGGGCTTCTTAGTGCCCCTTATACAGGTAAATGGGGGGGGGGGGGGGGCCCTTATAGCGCCCTATAGACCCCCCTATAGATGCTATAGGGGACCCCCCCCTTTTGGTGCGTTTCAGACCCCCGTCTTCGTCTCCTTCTTCCTGGCCCTGCAGAAGATGGCGGCGGCCCCGGTGCCTGCGATGCAATGGGGGGGCCTGGCCTGGTTCCCCGACCTCACCGCTCCCGATCCCTTCTATGTGCTCCCCGTGCTGGTCACGGCCTCCATGTGGCTCGTGCTTGAGA
>CM054402.1:0-155454 GCA_028858755.1 Ara ararauna | reverse complement strand
TCGCCGAGGGGGCGTGGCCGGAGCCCAGCGGGGGGCGTGTCCCGGGGGCCGAGGGGGCGTGGCCGGGGCTGTGCTGGGCGGCGGCGGGGGGGGGGTGCGCGGCCGCGGGAACAGCGCCCTTATCCCGGTCCCACTCCCGCTCCCCCGCGCCCGTTCCCGCCGCTCCATCTCCCGCTCCCGCTCCGCCCACTGTGATTGGCTGCGGCCCGGCGCGGCCACGCCCCCCGGACACGCCCCCCGCGGCGGGGGGCACGACCCCGGCGGGGGGGGGGATCCTCCCCCCCTCCGAGCGCTCCGGGAGCAGCCCCCGGTGGAAGTCGAGCTGTGGGGAGAGAGAGCAGCGGAGGGGTGGGACCCATAGCGACCCATAGCGACCCATAGGGACCCATAGCGACCCATAGGGACCATAGGGACCATAGGGACCCATAGGGACCATAGGGACCCATAGGGACCATAGGGACCCATAGGGACCCATAGGGACCCATAGGGACCATAAGGACCCATAGCGACCCATAGGGACCCATAGGGACCATAAGGACCCATAGCGACCCATAGGGACCATAGGGACCCATAGGGACCCATAGCGACCATAGGGACCATAGGGACCCATAGAGACCCATAGGGACCATAGGGACCATAGGGACCATAGGGACCCATAGGGACCCATAGGGACCATAGGGACCCATAGGGACCCATAGCGACCCATAGGGACCCATAGTGACCCATAGGGACCATAGGGACCCATAGGGACCATAGGGACACATGGGGACCCATAGGGACCATAGGGACCCATAGGGACCCATAGCGACCCATAGGGACCATAGCGACCCATAGGGACCATAGGGACCCATAGCGACCCATAGGGACCCATAGGGACCCATAGTGACCCATAGGGACCCATAGGAACCCATAGAGACCCATAGGGACCATAGGGACCCATAGCGACCAAAGCGACCCATAGGGACCCATAGGGACCATAGGGACCCATAGCGACCCATAGGGACCCATAGTGACCCATAGGGACCATAGGGACCATAGTGACCCATAGGGACCCATAGGGACCCAAAGGGACCCATAGCGACCCATAGGCAACATAGAGATCTACAGGGACCCATACGGACCATAGCGACCCATAGGCACCTACAGACACCCATAGGGACATATAGAGACCCCCAGAAACCCACACAGACCTATAGAGCCCCACAGACACCCATCAGAGCCCCATAAGTGACCCACAGAGCCCCATAGAGACCCCTTAACACCCATCGCGCCCCATAGCGCCCCACAGCGCCCCACCTCCTCCTGCTCGGCGAAGTCGGCCGCCAGCACCTTGGGGTTGGACTGCGGCCACTTGACCCCGTGCAGCGCATTGCGGGTGGCCACGGCCTCCTCCACGGAGCAGTACTGCGGAGGCACAGGGGGGGACCCATCGAGCCCCAGGCGGGGAGCGCAGCGCCCCATAGCGCCCCATAGCGCCCCATAGCGCCCCCCCGTACCGTCACGTAGCAGTGCGATTTGATGCGGTCGATCCAGAAGCCGTCCTCCCGCAGCCGCCCCGTGCGCCCCAGGAGCTCCTTCAGCTGCCCCAGGGTGAAGGGGCGAACCTATGGGGGGTGTGGGGCGGAGCTGTGGGGCAGCGCCGCCCCATAGGGACCCACAGGGACCCCATAGCGCCCCATAGCCACCCTATGTCACCCCATAGCCACCTCATACTCACCCATAGTGCCCCATAGCCACCCCACAGCCACCCTCTATCACCCCACACCACCTCGTTGCCACCCCATAGCCCCCCTTTATCACCCCACAGTGCCCCACAGCCACCCCATAGTGCTCCATAGACCCCCACATCCACCCTGTTCCACCCCACAGACCCCAGAGCCAACCCATAGCGCCCCATAGACCCCCAGATCCGCCCCATAGCCACCCTATATCGCCCCATAGCACCTCATAGCCACCCCATAGCCCCCCTTTATCACCCCATAGTCGCCCCATAGCCCCCCTTTACCACCCCATAGTCGCCCCATAGCGCCCCATAGCCCCCTTTATCACCCCATAGCGCCCCATAGCCCCCCTTTATCACCCATAGCGCCCCATAGCCCCCCTTTATCACCCCATAGTCGCCCCATAGCGCCCCATAGCCCCCTTTATCACCCCATAGTCCCCCATAGCCCCCCTTTATCACCCCATAGTCCCCCATAGCCCCCCTTTATCACCCCATAGTCGCCCCATAGTGCCCCATAGCCCCCCTTTATCACCCCATAGTCGCCCCATAGCCCCCCTTTACCACCCCATAGCCGCCCCATAGTCGCCCCATAGCCCCCCTTTACCACCCCATAGCGCCCCATAGCCCCCCTTTACCACCCCATAGCGCCCCATAGTGCCCCATAGCCCCCCTTTATCACCCCATAGCGCCCCATAGTGCCCCACAGCCCCCCTTTATCACCCCATAGCGCCCCATAGCGCCCCATAGCCCCCCTTTATCACCCCTTATCACCCCATAGCGCCCCATAGCCCCCCTTTATCACCCCTTATCACCCCATAGCGCCCCATAGCCCCCCTTTATCACCCCTTATCACCCCATAGCGCCCCATAGCCCCCCTTTATCACCCCATAGCGCCCCACAGTGCCCCATAGCCCCCCTTTATCACCCCACAGCCGCCCCACAGCGCCCCCACACCCGATGACGTCACTCACCAGGTTGCAGAGGTGCACGATGGGGGAGGGGCGGGCGCGGGGGGGGGAGGGGCGGTTGGGCCCCGCCCGCACGGGGTCATCCACGGGCAGCACCAGGCCCAGCCCCGCCCGGGCCCGGCGGGGGGGGTCCCCTGGGGGGCAACGGAGCCATTGCGGACCGGAACGGAATGGACCGGAACGGACCGGAATGGACCGGAATGGACCGGAATGGACCGGAACAGAATGGACCGGAACGGAATGGACCGGAACGGACCGGAACGAATGGACCGGAACGGACCGGAACGGAATGGACCGGAACGGACCGGAATGGAATGGACCGGAACGGAATGGACCGGAATGGAACGGACCGGAACGGAATGGACCGGAATGGACCGGAACGGAATGGACCGGAACGGAACGGAATGGACCGGAACGGACCGGAACGGAATGGACCGGAATGGACCGGAACGGAATGGACCGGAATGGAACGGAATGGAATGGACCGGAACGGAATGGACCGGAATGGACCGGAATGGACCGGAACGGAATGGACCGGAATGGACCGGAACGGAATGGACCGGAATGGACCGGAACGGAATGGACCGGAACGGACCGGAATGGACCGGTATAGATCAGTATAGACCAGTATAGATTATCATAGACCAGTATAGACCAGTATGGACCAGTATAGACCGGTATAGACCAGTATAGATTATCATAGACCAGTATAGACCAGTATGGACCAGTATAGACCGGTATAGACCAGTATGGACCGGTATAGACCGGTATAGACCAGTATGGACCAGTATAGACCGGTATAGACCAGTATAGATTATCATAGACCAGTATAGACCAGTATGGACCAGTATAGACCGGTATAGACCGGTATAGACCAGTATGGACCGGTATAGACCGGTATAGACCAGTATGGACCAGTATAGACCGGTATAGACCAGTATAGATTATCATAGACCAGTATAGACCAGTATGGACCAGTATAGACCGGTATAGACCAGTATGGACCGGTATAGACCGGTATAGACCAGTATGGACCAGTATAGACCGGTATAGACCAGTATGGACCGGTATAGACTGGTATAGACCAGTATAGATTATCATAGACCAGTATAGACCAGTATGAACCAGTATAGACCGGTATAGACCAGTATGGACCAGTATAGACCGGTATAGACCAGTATGGACCAGTATAGACCGGTATAGACCAGTATGGACCAGTATAGACCGGTATAGACCAGTATGGACCGGTATAGACCGGTATAGACCGGTATAGACCGGTATAGATCATTATAGACCGGTATGGAACAGTATAGACCAGTATAGACCAGTATGGACCTGTATAGACCGGTATAGACCAGTATAGACCAGTATAGACCGGTATGGACCGGTATGGACCGGTATAGATCATTATAGACCGGTATGGACCAGTATAGACCAGTATAGACCAGTATAGACCGGTATGGACCGGTATAGATCATTATAGACCGGTATGGACCAGTATAGACCAGTATGGACCGGTATAGACCAGTATAGACCATTATAGACCAGTATAGACCGGTATGGACCAGTATAGATCAGTATAGATCATTATAGACCAGTATAGACCGGTATGGACCGGTATGGACCAGTATAGACCAGTATAGATTATCATAAACCAGTATAGACCAGTATAGACCAGTATAGATTATCATAGACCAGTATAGATCATTATAGACCAGTATAGATTATCATAAACCAGTATGGACCAGTATAGACCGGTATGGACCAGTATAGACCAGTATAGACCGGTATGGACCGGTATAGACCAGTATAGACCGGTATAGACCAGTATAGACCGGTATAGACTGGTATGGACCGGTATAGATCAGTATAGACCGGTATGGACCAGTATAGACCAGAATAGACCAGCATAGACCGGTATGGACTGGTATAGATCAGTATAGACCAGTATAGACCGGTATAGACCAGTACAGATCATTATAGACCGGTATAGACCAGTATAGATCAGTATAGACCGGTATGGACCGGTATAGATCAACATATATAGACCACTGTTAACCCATCACAGAGCATTATCCCCCACTATAACCCATTATGGGCCATTCCAGACCCATTGTAGGCCCTTATATACTCCTACAGACCCATTATGGGCCGTTATGGACCTATTGTAGCGCCTCATATATCCCTACAGGAGCGCTATAGACATCCATACAGCACTACAGACCGGTACGCACCCATATGGACCCAGTATAGACCATCATAGGCACCTATGGATTCGCTATACACCATCACAAACCCACTGCAAAGCGCTATAGACCACTATACACCCCTATAGACCCATTATAGGCCACTATACGCCGCTATAGACTCACTATACACCACCAGTGACCCATTGCAAAGCGCTATAGACCACTATATACCCTTATAGACCCGTTACAGACCATTATACGCCGCTATAGACTCACTATACACCACCAGTGACCCATTGCAAAGCGCTATAGACCACTATATACCCCTATAGACCCATTATAGGCCATTATACGCCTCTATAGACTCACTATACACCACCATTGACCCATTGCAAAGCGCTATAGACCACTATATACCCTTATAGACCCGTTACAGACCATTATACACCGCTATAGACTCACTATACACCACCATTGACCCATTGCAAAGCGCTATAGACCACTATATACCCCTATAGACCCGTTACAGACCATTATACACTGCTATAGACTCACTATACACCATCACCCCCCCACTATAGACCCTTACAAAGCCACTATAGACCCTTATAGACCATTACAAACCATTACAGACCCTTATACAGCATTAAATACCCCCTAAAGGCAGTGACAACCCAATTACCACCCATTATACACTCGTTCCAGACCGGTCCAAGCCCCCTATAGCCCCCTATAGCCCCATAGAGCCCCACAGAGCCCTATGGAACCCCCCTCTCACCTCTCTTCACTTCCCCCTCCCCGCCAGCAGGGGGCGCGGTTCCCTCCGCGGGGGGCGTGGCCTGCGCCGAGGGGGCGGGGCCAGCGCCGGCAGGGGGCGGGGCCTCCCCGCGGCTCCTCCCCTCACCCTCAGCGCCCTCGGGGTCGTTGTCATGGCGACGGCCGTTCTCAGGGGGCACATCCTGGGGGGGGCAATGGCGCTAAAGGGGGGCTATGGGCGGGGATGGGGGGGCTATAGGGGGGATGGGGGGGCTATAGGAGGGGATGGGGGGGCTATAGGAGGGGATGGGGGGCTATAGGGGGGATGGGGGGGTATAGGAGGGGATGGGGGGGCTATAGGAGGGGATGGGGGGGTATAGGAGGGGATGGGGGGCTATAGGAGGGGATGGGGGGGCTATAGGAGGGGATGGGGGGGTATAGGAGGGGATGGGGGGGCTATAGGAGGGGATGGGGGGGCATAGGAGGGGATGGGGGGGCTATAGGAGGGGATGGGGGGGCTATAGGAGGGGATGGAGGGGCTATAGGGGGGGATGGGGGGGCTATAGGGGGGATGGGGGGGCTATAGGAGGAGATGGGGGGCTACAGGGGGGATGGGGGGGCTATAGGGGGGGATGGGGGGCTATGGGGGGGCTATAGGAGGCAATGGGGGGGCTACAGGAGGGGATGGGGGGGCTATACGGGTGCTATAAGAGGGGATGGGGGGCTATAGGGGGGCTATAGGGGGGGATGGGGGGCTATAGGGGGGCTATAGGAGGGGATGGGGGGCTATAGGGGGGCTATAGGAGGGGATGGGGGGCTATAGGGGGGCTATAGGAGGGGATGGGGGGCTATAGGGGGGCTATAGGGGGGATGGGGGGGCTATAGGAGGGGATGGGGGGGCTATAGGGGGGATGGGGGGGCTACTGAAGGGGATGGAGGGGCTATAGGGGGGATGGGGGGGCTATAGGAGGGGATGGGGGGGCTATGGGGGGGATGGGGGGGCTACAGAGGGGATGGGGGGGCTATAGGAGGGGATGTGGGGCTATGCGGGGGCTATGGGGTGGGGGGCGCGGTTACCTGGGTGACGGTGCGGCAGATCTTGAGGGGGGGGTTGTTGCCATGGTGATGGTGCAGGTGATGGGGGTGGTGGTGATGGGGCAGCCCCAGCAGCGAGGGGGGGGGCGGCGGGAGGGGCAGGGGGTGCCCCGAGGCCACGCCCCCCCCTCCTCCTCCTCCCCCCCCTCCCCCTTTGCCCCCCCCTTCCTCCTCCTCCGTCTCCATGGAGCGCTCCTCTTCCTCCTCCTCCTCCTCCTCCTCCTCCTCCGGGTGCAGCTCCACCACCGCTTCCGCCTTCATCTCCGGGATAAGGCTCTGGAAGGGGGGGGGGAGTTATAGGGGGGGTGTCTATAGGGGGCGGTCTATAGGGGGGGCGGCCCCTATAGGGGCTTTACCTTGAGGCTCTCGGTGGTGATGCTGATGGACGGCCGCTTGGGGGCGCCGGTGCTGCTGCCCCAGCGCCGCTTCCGGGTGCCCCCCGGCGCCGCCCCGGCCCCCCCCTCTGCTTCCGAGCTGCCCCTGGAGGCCGCTATAGGCGCACATATACATTGGGGGGGGGTATAGAGAAGGGGCGGAGCGCGCTATAGGCGGAGCCCTCCATAGGCGGCCCCTATAGACCCGCGCGCCCCATAGGCGCCTATGGCGCGCCGAGCCCCCCGCTATTGTACCGCCCCCTAGCGGCGCCGCGCGGAAGCCGCGCTCCCATTGGCGGAGGCGGAGCGCCCAGCCCCGCCCCCGTCCCGCCTTCCCCTCACCCCATTGGCCCGCCCCCCCTTAAGCCCCGCCCCCTGCTCACAGACGACGCTGATCTTCCTCTTGAAGGCCTTGGGACGGGCGGGGCTCTGGGGACAGAGGGGGGGGGGGAAACGCCCCAATCAGGAGCGAGAGCGGGGCTGACGTCAGCACAGGGGGCGGGGCCGCGCAGGCTCCGCCCCCTCCTCACTCCCCACCCCCCTCCCCCTTTGCCCCTCCCCCCCCGCCCTCCCCTCTATGGGGCTGCCCCATAAGTGACCTCCGGTGTGGGGGGGGCGTCCGGCGCGTCCGTGGGGTGCCCCATAAGTGAACTTGGGGGTCACTGAGGTCCAATGGGTGCCCCATAAGAGAAGATGGGGGTCAGAGATGTCCATGTGCTGCCCCATAAGTGAGGTGGGGGGGTCACTAATGTCCATGGGCTGCCCCACAAGTGGGGGGTGAAGGGTCAGTGAGGTCCATAGGGTGCCCCATAAGTGAGGTTGGGGGTCATTGAGGTCCATAGGGTGCCCCATAAGTGAGGTTGGGGGTCACTGAAGTCCATAGGGTGCCCCATAAGTGAGTTGGGGGTCACTGAAGTCCATGGGGTGCCCCATAAGTGAGTTGGGGGTCACTGAAGTCCATGGGGTGCCCCATAAGTGAGTTGGGGGTCATTGAGGTCCATGGGGTGCCCCATAAGTGAGCTTGGGGGTCACTGAAGTCCAATGGTTGCCTCATAAGTGAGCTTGGAGGTCACTGACGTCCATAGGGTGCCCCATAAGTGAGGTTGGGGGTCACTGAAGTCAAATGGTTGCCCCATAAGTGAGCTTAGGGGACACCGAAGTCCATGGGGTGCCCCATAAGTGAGCTTGGAGATCACTGAGGTCCATAGGGCGCCCCATAAGCGAGCTTGGGGGTCACTGAAGTCCATAGGGTGCCCCATAAGTGAGCTTGGAGATCATTGAGGTCCATAGGGTGCCCCATAAGTGAGCTTCAAGGTCATTGAGGTCCATAGGGTGCCCCATAAGTGAGCTTGGAGATCATTGACGTCCATAGGGCACCCCATAAGCGAGCTTGGGGGTCACTGAAGTCCATAGGGTGCCCCACAAGTGAGCTTGGAGGTCATTGAGGTCCATAGGGTGCCCCATAAGTGAGCTTGGAGATCACTGAGGTCCATAGGGTGCCCCATAAGTGAGCTTCAAGGTCATTGAGGTCCATAGGGTGCCCCATAAGTGAGCTTCAAGGTCATTGAGGTCCATAGGGTGCCCCATAAGTGAGCTTGGGGGTCACTGAGGTCCATAGGGTGCCCCATAAGTGAGCTTGGAGATCACTGAGGTCCATAGGGTGCCCCATAAGTGTGGGGTGAAGTGTCATTGAGATCCATTGCTGCCCCATAAGTGAACCTGGGGGTCACTGAGGTCCATGGGGTGCCCCATAAGTGAACTTGGGGGTCACAGACGTCCATAGGCCGCCTCATAGAAGACGCGCGGGGTGCCCCACATGGCACTCGTGAGTCACGGAGGTCCCCTGCCTGCCCCATAAGTGAGGTTGGGGGTCCCGGGTGTCCGTGGGGTGCCCCACATGGCACTTGTGGGTCCCAGACTGATGCATCGGGTGCCCCATAGGACTTGTTATGGGCCCCAGAGGTCCATCGCCGGCCCCATATGGCATCCATGGGGTGCCCCACACATCCATCGCCTGCCCCATATGGCTGCTTATGGGTGCCGAGCTCCAAAGGGTGCCCCACGTGGCACTTGTGGGTCCCAGCTTGATCCATAGGGTGCCCCATAGGGCTGGTTAGGGGTCCCAGAGCTCCATCGGCTGCCCCACACATCCATAGGGTGCCCCATAGGGCTGGTTAGGGGTCCCAGAGCTCCATCGGCTGCCCCACACATCCATAGGGTGCCCCATAGGCGATCCACGGCCTGCCCCACACGGCACTTATGGGTCCCAGCCACCGCTGGGGTGCCCCCCATGGCACTTGTGGGTCCCGGCCTGCTCCATGGGGTGACCCCCCACACTTGGGGGTCCCGCGGCTCCATCGGGTGCTGGGTGCCCCCCAAGTGAGGCCTTGGGGGGGGTCCGGGGGGTCCTTTGAGCCAGCGCTGGGTGCCCAAAAGAGAGACGTTGGGGGGTCCGGACTTGGGGGGCGCCCCCCAAGTAAGGGGGCTGGGGTGGGGGGTGGGGCACGTGTGGGGCGCCCCAGAAGTCAATGGGGTGCTGCTGTGGGGCTCAGGCCGCTGTGGGGCACCCGCTAAGACATGGCGGGGGCTGCCCCCCAAGTGGAAATGGGCCCCATGAGCGTGGGGCGCCCCCTAAGTGACTATGGAGAGGAGGGGCCGGCGCTATGGGGCACCCCATAAGTAACTATGGGGGGGGGGGGCCGGTGCTGCTATGGGGTGCCCCATAAGTGAAGATGGGGGGGCATGGATGCTATGGGGTGCCCCATAAGTGCCCCTTTGGGCCTCACCGGGTGCTATGGGGCGCCCCATAAGTGATGTTAAGAGCCCCCAGTGCTATGGGGTGCCCCATAAGTGCCCCTTTGGGCCTCACCGGGTGCTATGGGGCGCCCCATAAGTGATGTTAAGAGCCCCCAGTGCTATGGGGTGCCCCGTAAGTGCCCCTTTGGGCCTCACCGGGTGCTATGGGGCGCCCCATAAGTGACACAAGGGGTTGGTTATGGGGCAGGGCCCGTCCCACCCCCCCCTCTGCCCCACATCTCCCCCCCCCCCATTACCTCAGGGTCCGGGGGGCGCTCTGGGGGGGCGCTGGGAGGGGGGGAGCCCCCACTTGGGGGGGGAGGTCCCGGCTCCATGGGCTCCGGCGGCTCCTCGCTGTGGGGCAGAGATCAGTGGGGCTGCCCCATAGGAACCCTATGGGCGCCTCCTGCCCCATAGAGGGGGTAAAGAGGGACCTCCTGCCCCATAGGAACCCTCTGGGCGCCTCCGGCCCCACACGTGCCCCACAGAAGCCCTCCGAGCAGCCCCACTCACGCCCCATAGCAGCGCATCGCTGCCCCATAGAGACCCCCGAGCTCCTGCTCAGCCCCACACCCCCCCCATGGAGAGCCCATAGAGGAGGACCCCAGCCCCATACATCCCCTATAGGAACACCCCTGCCCCATAGAGTCCTATAGGGCTACCCCAGCCCCATACATCCCCTATAGGCTCTCCCAGCCCCACACATCCCCTATGTGCCCCACACCCCCCATAGGCCCCATAGGCACTCACCCCCTCCCCTCTCTATTGTGTGGGGCCGGCGCAGGCGGGCGCGGCCGCCATCTTGAGCCCTTCCCAGCAGCCCCCGCGGTGGGGGGGGGGGAGAGGGGAGGGGCTGGGGGAGGGGCTGCGGCACTCATATGGATCCTATAGACATCCTATAGGCATCTATAGGCACCCATAGGGACCCTATAGACACCCATAGGGACCTATAGGCACCCATAGGGACCCTATAGATACCCATAGGGACCCTATAGACACCCATAGGAACCTATAGGCACCCATATGGATCCTATAGACACCCTATAGGGATCTATAGGCACCCATAGGGACCCTATAGACACCCATAGGGACCTAGAGGCACCCATAGGGACCCTATAGACACCCATAGGGACCTATAGGCACCCATAGGGACCCTATAGACACTCATATGGATCCTATAGACACCCTATAGGGATCTATAGGCACCCATAGGGACCCTATAGACACCCATAGGGACCCTACAGACACCCTATGAGGACCTACAGACACCCACATGGATCCTATAGACACCCTATAGGCATCTACAGGCACCCATAGGGACCCTATAGACACCCATAGGGAGCCTACAGACACCCTATAGGGATCTATAGGAACCCATAGGGACCCTACAGATACCCATAGGGACCCTATAGACACTCTGTAAGCACCTACAGACACCCATAGGAACCTACAGGCACCCACATGGATCCTATAGACACCCTACAGGGATCTATAGGCACCCATAGGGACCCTATAGACACCCATAGGAACCTATAGGCACCCATATGGATCCTACAGACACCCTATAGGGATCTATAGGCAGCCATAGGAATCTATAGGTACCCATAGGGACCCTATGGACACCCTACAAAGACCTACGCACACCCATAGGAACCTATAAGCACCCATAGGGACCCTATAGATACCCGTACAGATCCTATAGACACCCTATAAGGACCTACACATATCCATACGAACCTATAGGCACCCGGAAGAACCCTATAGACACCCTATAGGCATCTATAAGCACCCACAGGGACTCTATAGACACCCTATAGGAATCCAGAAGCACCCATAGGAACCTCATAGATACCCATATCAGCCCTATAAGTGCCCCATAAAAACATACAGACACCCTATAGGAATCTATAGGCACCCATAGGGACCCTATAAACACCCATAGGAACCCTATTGATACCCTATAGAGAACTATAAATACCCATACAGGCAGCAGAGACACCCCCAGACACCTATAGCCACCCATAGGGACCTTACAAACAGCCATGGAAACCCCATCCACACCCATAGGCACCTATAGGCATCCATAAGACCCTATAAGCACCCTATAGACACTCTATACGCGCCCGATGGATACCCATAGAGACCCTACAGGCACCCATAGAGACCCTATAGACACAATGCAGTTCCTATACGCACCCTATAGACACCTCCACATACTCATAACGACCCTACTGACACCCATATGGGACCTATACACCCTATAGAAAACCTATACAAATGCTATGGAAACCTTCACCCCCCCAACCACCTATAGACACCCATAGTGACCCATAGAGACACCGCTGCAGCCTCCAGCGACCCATAGCGACCCTATAGACATCCTACAGAGACCCCCCCAAAAACCCATATGGACCCCCATAGGGACCTATAGGTGACGCAGAGCCCTATAGGTCACCTTCCGACGCCAGTACGAAACCATAGGCACCCCACAGCCACCCCATACGTGCCCATAAGTACCCATAGAAACCCTATAGATGCCGTACGTGCGTATGGACCCCCACCCAAGCCCCTATACGGACCCTATAGGGAACCATAAGCACCCATAGGGACCCATAGACACCCCAGAGAGCACCATAAAGACCCCATAGGGACCCATAGATCCCCCCCGGTGCCATAGAGGTACCCCCAGCACCCCCTACAGACCCCCCTATAGATACCCCATAATGCCCCCAGGGACCCCAACGCCCCCCATTGTCCCCCCCAACACCATAGAGCCCCCCCACCCCATATACAGCACCTCAGCCCCACAGATGCCCCTTTACACCTCCCCCAGGCCCATATCCCCCCCATAGACCCCATATATGAACCCCCCCACCACAAATCCCCCCCAGACCCCATATATGACCCCCCCACCCCATATCCCACCCCCAGACTCCATATATGATCTCTCCACCCCATAGACCCCTCATATATGAACCTCCCCACCCCATATCCCCCCATATACGACTCTCCTACCCCATATCCCCCCATAGACCCCATATACGAACCCCCCCACCCCATATCCCCCCCATAGACCCCATATATGACCCCCCACCCCATATCCCCCCATATATGACCTCCCCACCCCATATCCCCCCCATAAACCCCATATATGAACCTCCCCACCCCATATCCCCCCATATATGACCCCCCCACCCCATATCCCCCCATAGACCCCATATACAAACCCCCCCACCCCATATCCCCCCCCCAGACCCCATATATGACCCTGCCACCCCATATCCCCCCCATATATGACTCCCCCACCCCATATATGAACCTCCCCCCCATATCCCCCCATATATGACCCCCCCACCCCATAGACCCCCCACAGACCCCATATACGACCCCCCCCACCCCATATATATGACCCCCCGCCCCATAGACCCCCCCCAGACCCCATATATGACCCCCCCATATACGACCCCCCCACCCCATATATGACCCCCCTACCCCATAGACCCCCCCCATCTCTCACCTATGGGGCTCCATGGGGGCTCCGGGGGTCTCAGCCCCCCCCTCACCCTCAGCTCCATCCTGGGGGGGGGGGGACACACACAGAGTCAGCGCGATCACATGACCCAGGTGCGGTCATATGACCCCCCCACCCACCCCCCCCACTCACCTTCCTCCCTGGGGACGAGGCTGAAGACAGCGGCCGGGGGGGGGACAAAGATGGCGCCTGGGGGGGGCCCCCCCCTTCCCCTTCCTCCTCCTCTTCCTCCTCCTCCTCCTTGGGGGCCCCCTCCCCATCATGGGGGGCGCTGGGGGGGGGCTCGTGCTGGGCGGGGGTTGGGTCCGGCGGGGGGGGGGGCCCCCTGGGGGGGCTCCTCCTCCTCCTCCTCTTCCTCGCCCCCCCCTTCCTCCTCTTCCTCCTCCTCCTCCTCCTCCTCTTCCTCCTCACCCCCCCCTGCGGGAGGAGGGGCCTGGGGGGGGGGGGGGGGAATGGGGTTAATGGGGGGAAATGGGGGTTAAAAGGCCTAAAATGGGGTTCCATGGGGTCTAAATGGGGGTCCCATGGGGTGTAATGGGGTTCCATGGGGTCTAAATGGGGGTTCCATGGGGTGTAATGGGGTTCCATGGGGTCTAAATGGGGGTCCCATGGGGTGTAATGGGGTTCCATGGGGTCTAAATGGGGTTCAATAGAGAGTAATAGGGTTCAATAAGGTTTAAATGGGGTTCAGTGGGGTCTAAAACAAGTTCAATATGGGGTAATGGGGTTCAATGGGGTCTAAATAGGGGTTCCATGGGGTGTAATGGGGCTCAATGGGGTCTAAATGGGGGTTCCATGGGGTCTAATGGGGCTCAACGGCCTCTAAATGGGGGTTCCATGGGGTCTAATGGGGCTCAATGGGGTCTAAATGGGGGCTCAATGGGGTCTAATGGGGCTCAATGTGGTCTAATGGGGCTCAATGGGGTCTAAATTGGGGTTCCATGGGGTCCAATGGGGCTCAATGGGGTCTAAATGGGGGTTCCATGGGGTCTAAATGGGGGTTCCATGGGGTCCAATGGGGCTCAATGGGGTCTAAATGGGGGTTCCATGGGGTCTAAATGGGGGTTCCATGGGGTCTAATGGGGCTCAATGGGGTCTAAATGGGGGCTCAATGGGGTCTAATGGGGCTCAATGGGGTTTAAATGGGGGCTCCATGGGGTGCAATGGGGTTCCCTGGGGGGGCTCCCTTCACCTTCCTCTCCCCTTCCTCCTCCTGCTGCTGCTCCTTCGCCGCGGGGCCGCTCTTCCCAGCTCCTGTTTTGGGGCGCACCCCCAAAAAGAGCCGTTTGGGCTCAGTTTGGGCCATTTTGGGCTCATTTGGGGCTCATTTTGGGGGGGTTTGGGGCTGACCCTCGGCCTCGGCCTCGCGCGCCTCCCGCTCCAGGCGCTGCTGCAGCAGCTCCTGCTGCTTCTCCAGGTACTCCTTGATGAAGCTGTTCTGGCTCATCTCCTCGCCCATCTTTGGGGGCAGAAACGGCGATTTTGGGGCATTTCGGGCGCTTCGAGGGCGGTTTGGGGGGGTTTGGGGGGGGGGGGGGGTCTCACCTGGGAATTGGGCTGGAACGTGGCGTGCGGGGTGGAGTGCTTCTGGAGGTTCTCGAGCATCAGCGCCTGGTTTTGGGGGGATTCCGGGTGATTTTGGGGGCCTTGCACCCCCCCGCCCCAACGTCCCGGACGCAAAAGTTGGGGATTTCAACCCAAAACGCGGCCCTCGCGCGCAGAAAGTGCCGTTTTTGGGGTCCGAAAAACAACGGCTCGGCCTCAAAAGGAGACTTTGAGCCCAAAAGGACCCCAAAATGATGGGGGTTTGCCTCAAACTGAGCCCCAACACAGGGATTGGGGCCCAAACCCCCCCCAAAAACAGGGATTGGGGCTCAAATCCCCCCCAAAAACAGGGATTGGGGTCCAAATCCCCCCCAAAAACAGGGATTGGGGCTCAAATCCCCCCCAAAAACAGGGATTGGGGCTCAAATCCCCCCCAAAAACAGGGATTGGGGCTCAAATCCCCACTGAACACAGGGATTGGGGCTCAAATCCCCACCAAAAACAGGGATTGGGGCTCAAATCCCCACCAAAAACAGGGATTGGGGCTCAAATCCCCACCGAAAACAGGGATTGGGGCTCAAATCCCCCCCGAAAACAGGGATTGGGGCTCAAATCCCCACCGAAAACAGGGATTGGGGCTCAAATCCCCCCCGAAAACAGGGATTGAGGCTCAAATCCCCACCGAAAACAGGGATTGGGGCTCAAATCCCCCCCAAAAACAGGGATTGGGGCTCAAATCCCCACCAAAAACAGGGATTGGGGCTCAAATCCCCCCCAAAAACAGGGATTGGGGCTCAAATCCCCACCGAAAACAGGGATTGGGGCCCAAATCCCCCCCAAAAACAGGGATTGAGGCTCAAATCCCCACCGAAAACAGGGATTGGGGCTCAAATCCCCCCCAAAAACAGGGATTGGGGCCCAAATCCCTTCACAGATTGGCTAAAAATGGGGTTTTTCACCTCAAACAGCTCTAAAACCGCAACTTTGAGCTCGGATTTGGGCTCCAAGTGGCCAAAACCGGGATTTTTCAGCTGAAAACGCAACTTTTTAGCCCCAAACCCTCTCAAAAGGCGGCTTTCGGTTCGAAAACCATCGCTTTCACACCAAAAACGGCCTCAAATTGTCCAAAGTGAGACTTTTCCCCTCGAAGCCCACCTCAAACAGCCCTAAATCCTGCTTTTTTACCTCAAATGGCCCAAAAGGGCCGTTTTTTCCCCCAAAACTGACACTTTTACACCAACCCCCCCCCAAATGGGCCTTTGCCCTTAAAACTCCCTAAACCCACAACTTTCACCCCAGGAACGCCCCGAAAAGGCCCTTTTTTACCTCAAACTCCCCCGAAATGGGGCTTTTCCCCTTAAATCCCACCTCAAAGTGCCCAAATCTGCCTTTTTTCACCCCAAAATGCCCTCCAGCAGCCCAAAACCACCACTTCCGCCTCAAACGCACTCAAAACGCCCTTAAAAGCCCCCAAAATCGCCACTTTCACCCCAAAACCGCCCTCAAGATGTCCAAAACCGTCACTTCCGCTTCAAATACCCAAAACGCAGCACTTTTACCCCAAAACCCCCTAAAAGCATCGCTTTTCCCTCAAAAACCGCCCCAAACTCTCAAAAACCACCAAAATCCATTGCAATCCCCAAAACCTGCAACTTTTACCTCAAAATCTCTTTCAAACTCTCAAAACCCCCCCCTTTTCCCCCAAAATCCATTCAACCCCCCAAAACTGTGACTTTCACCCCAAAATCTCTCTCAAACTCTCAAAACCCACCATTTTCACCCCAAAACTCCTCAAAACCCACCGTTTTCACCCAAAACCGCGACTTTCGCCTCAGAATCACTTAAACTCTCAAAAACCACCGCTTTCACCCCAAACCCCCTCCAACACCCCCAAAACTGCCACTTTTAATGCAAAACCACCTCAAAACTCCTCAAAAGCCCCCATTTCCACCCAAAACCGCCACTTTCGCCTCAGAATCTCCCTTAAGATCTCAAAAAACACCATTTCCACCCCAAAACCCCCTCAAACCCGCAACTTTTACCACAAAACCTCTCTCAAACTCCTAAACCCCACCAGACTCTCCAAAACCACCGCTTTCACCCCAAAATCCGTTCAAAGTCCCAAAAAACCGCGACTCTCACCTCAAAATCGCTCTCAACCCCTCAACCCGCACCACTTTCACCCCAAAACCCCCTCTTTCACCCCAAAACCACCACTTTTTACCTCAGACCTCCCCCTCTCCCGCCTTGGCGGGAACGCGGCTCCCGGCGTGAGGTGAAGCCGACGGCGCATGCGCCGCCATTGCCCGTCCCCGTTCCCCGTTCCCTTCCGTTCCCCGCCGTTTCCCTCCGTTTCCTTCCGTTTCCCCCCTTTCCCTTCCGTTTTTCTCCGTTCCCTTCCGTTTTCCTCCGTTCCCCCCCGTTCCCCCCCCCGTTTCCCTCCGTTCCCCCCCCCGTTCCCTTCCAGTTTCCCGCCGTTCCCGTTTCCCTCCGTTCCCTTCCGTTTCCCCCCTTTCCCTTCCGTTTTCCTCCGTTCCCGCCGTTCCCTTCCGTTCCTCCCCCGTTCCCTTCCGTTTCCCTCCGTTCCCCCCCGTTTCCCGCCGTTCCCTTCCGTTCCCCCCCCGTTTCCCTCCGTTCCCCCCCCGTTCCCTTCCAGTTTCCCGCCGTTCCCTTCCGTTTCCCTCCGTTCCCTTCCATTTCCCCCCTTTCCCTTCCGTTTTCCTCCGTTCTCGCCGTTCCCTTCCGTTCCCCCCCGTTCCCCCCCCGTTCCCTTCCGTTTCCCTCCGTTCCCCCCCGTCTCCCTCCGTTCCCCCCCGTTTCCCTCTGTTTCCCTCCGTTCCCCCCCCGTTCCCTTCCAGTTTCCCGCCGTTCCCTTCCGTTTCCCTCCGTCCCCCCGCCGTTCCCTCCCTTCCCCCCGTCCCCCCCATTCCCCCCCTATCCCCCCATCGCCCACCCCTCGCAGCCGCTTGACGAGCGCGCTCTTCTGCCCGCTCTTGGCCAGGCCCCTCCGCTCCAGGGCCGCCTTCAGGTCCGCCACACGCAGCAGATGCAGCGGACGCCCGTCCAGCGTCACCTCCTCCCCGTCCGCCATCTTGCCGCGGCGCCGCTCCGCGCCCGCCCCGCGACCGGCAGCGCTTTCGGCTGCTTCCGACACCGCTTCGGCTCTTTCCGGAACCGCTTCGGCTCTTTCCGGAGATACTCGGGTGCGCCCCCCCCCCCCCGCTCCGCTTCGGCTCCTTCCGGACGCGCTTCGACTCTTCCCCCCCCCCCCCTTCGGCTCCTTCCGGGATCGCTTCGGCTCTCCCCCCTTCGGCTCTTTCCGCCCCCCCCTTCGGCTCTTTCCGCCCCCCCTTCGGCTCTTTCCGCCTCCCCTTCGGCTCTTTCCGCCCCCCCCCCCTCTGCTCTTTCCGCCCCCCCTTCGGCTCTTTCCGCCTCCCCTTCGGCTCTTTCCGCCCCCCCCCTCTGCTCTTTCCCCCCCCCTTCGGCTCTTTCCGCCCCCCCCTTCGGCTCTTCCCCCCCCCCCTTCGGCTCTTCCCCCCCCCTTCGGCTCTTCCCCCCCTCCTTCGGCTCTTTCCGCCCCCCCGAAAGCCTCGTTTCGTGACGTCACCACTCACGCCCTCTCTGCGAACACCTTTATTGACGTCAAGCCGTGACGTCACGGCCCCCGTGGCCCCGCCCCTTCTCAGCAAGCCCCGCCCTCATGGGATGACGTCACGAGCGTGGGAAAAGGGGGGCGGGGCCACGCTTGGACACGTGGTGGATCTGCGGGGGGAGATGGGGGCTATGGGGGGTGGTTAAAAACGGGTTCAAAAAGGGTTAAAATGGTTAAAAACGGGTTCAAAAAGGGTTAAAATGGTTAAAAACGGGTCCAAAAAGGGTTAGAATGGTTAAAAACGGGTTAGAATGGTTAAAAACGGGTCTAAAAATAGTTAAAATGGTTAAAAACGGGTCCAAAAAGGGTTAGAATGGTTAAAAACGGGTCCAAAAAGGGTTAGAATGGTTAAAAAAGGGTCCAAAAAGGGTTAGAATGGTTAAAAACGGGTTAGAATGGTTAAAAACGGGTCTAAAAATGGTTAAAATGGTTAAAAACGGGTCCAAAAAGGGTTAAAATGGTTAAAAACGGGTCCAAAAAGGGTTAGAATGGTTAAAAAAGGGTCCAAAAAGGGTTAGAATGGTTAAAAACGGGTCCAAAAAGGGTTAAAATGGTTAAAAACGGGTCCAAAAAGGGTTAGAATGGTTAAAAACGGGTCCAAAAAGGGTTAAAATGGTTAAAAACGGGTCCAAAAAGGGTTAGAATGGTTAAAAAAGGGTCCAAAAAGGGTTAGAATGGTTAAAAACGGGTCCAAAAAGGGTTAGAATGGTTAAAAACGGGTCTAAAAATGGTTAAAATGGTTAAAAACGGGTCCAAAAAGGGTTAGAATGGTTAAAAACGGGTCCAAAAAGGGTTAGAATGGTTAAAAACAGGTTCAAAAAGGGTTAAAATGGTTAAAAACGGGTCCAAAAAAGGTTAGAATGGTTAAAAATGGGTCCAAAAAGGGTTAGAATGGTTAAGAACAGGTTCAGAAAAGGTTAAAATGGTTAAAAACGGGTTCAGAAAGGTTTAGAAAGGTTAAAAATGGGTTCAGAAAGGGTTAAAATGGTTAAAAGGGGATAGAAAAGTTGAACATAGGTTCAAAAAGGGTTGGAATGGTGAAAAGTGGGTTAAAAAAGGGTAGAATTGCTAAAAAGGGGCAAAGAAAAGGGTTACAAAGGTTAAAAATGGGTAAAAAAAGGTTAGAAAAGTTAAAAGTAGTTTTAAAAACGTATAGAAAGGTTTGAAATCGGTTGGAAAAGGTCTAGAAAAGTTAAAATATTGGTTAATAGCATTAAAAATGCATCACAAAAGGTTACAAACGGCTTGAGATGCTCTGAAAAAGCTTCAAAAGGTGGGAAACGGCTGAAAAAGGGCTTCTAAAGGTTGGAAATGGGTACAAAAAGGTTAAAAGAGGGTTTAACTTTTAAAAGGAGGTTGAGAAAACCTTGAAAACGGATCTAAAAAGGTTAAAGTGCCTTTGCATTGAGGTTTTAGGGGAGAAAAACGGCGAAAAAGGGGTTTTGTGGGTTAAAAATGACTAAAACTGTTAAAGCTGAGCTTAAAATGGTTAAACTTGGGTCAAAACCGGTTAAAATCGGGTTGAAACTGGTTAAAACAGGTTAAAACTGGTTAAAATTGGGTTTAAACAGCTTAGAACTGCTTAAAACTGGTTAAAACTGATTGGAATTGGGTCAAAACGGGTTCAAACCAGTTAAAATTGATTGGAATTGGGTCAAAACGGGTTCAAACCAGTTAAAACTGATTGGAATTGGGTCAAAACGGGTTCAGTCCAGTTAAAACTGATTGCAACTGGGTCAAAACGGGTTCAGACCAGTTGAAACTGGTTAAGATTGGGTCAAAAGGGGTTAAGACCAGTTAAAACCGGTTAAAACAAGGTTTAAATGGGTTCAAACCAGTTAAAAGTGATTGAAATCGGGTGAAAACGGGTTCAAACCAGTTAAAACTAGTTCGAACGGGTTCAAACCAGCTAAAACTGATTGCAACTGGGTGAAAACGGGTTCAAACCAGTTAAAACTAGTTCGAACGGGTTCAAACCAGTTAAAACTGATTGCAACTGGGTGAAAACGGGTTCAGACCAGTTAAAACTGGTTAAGATTGGGTCAAAAGGGGTTAAGACCAGTTAAAACTGGTTAAAACAAGGTTTAAATGGGTTCAAACCAGTTAAAACTAGTTCGAACGGGTTCAAACCAGTTAAAACTGATTGCAACTGGGTGAAAACGGGTTCAAACCAGTTAAAACTAGTTCGAACGGGTTCAAACCAGTTAAAACTGATTGCAACTGGGTGAAAACGGGTTCAAACCAGCTAAAACTAGTTCGAACGGGTTCAAACCAGTTAAAACAGGCTAAAATCAGGTTTAAACGGGTTCAAGCCACTTAAAACACGCTTAAATTGGGTTCAAACGGGCTCAAACGGTTCAAAACGCGTTAAACCGCCGCCGAGCGCCCCGCGCGTCCCCTTTAACCCAAGCCCCGCCCCTTTCCCCTCCCTCCCGCTCCCATTGGCCCTGCTCCCCATCCCCGCTCTCCTATTGGCCCGCCGCCCCAAGCCCCGCCCCTTTCCCCTCAGCCTCCGCTCAGTCGCGCTCGGGCCGTCCATGGCGGCGCTTCGGGGCGGAGGCGCTGCGGGGCCGCGGGGCCCGGAGGCGGCAGCGGCGGCAGCGGCGGGGCCCGCCGGGGACAGCGGAGCCCATTACGGCAACGGGTTGGGGAGCGGAGCGGTGGGGCCGGATGGGGACCAAGGGAGGGCGGCGGCGGGAGGAGGAGGAGGAGGAGGCCGCGGGGCCGCGTTGGGGAGCGGGGGGGACCCGGTCGGTGGTGCCGGTGCAGGGGGGGGGGTGGCCGGGGCCGCCGCAGCCGCCGCCGCCGCCGGTCCGCAGCCGCCGCCGGAGGGCACCGAGGAGCTGGAGGAGGAAGAGGCCGGGTTAGGGGAGGGGGACGGCGGGGACGGCGCCATTGAGGACCCGGTAACGTGTGGGGAGGGAGGGAGCGAGGTGCGCGTGCGCGGGGAGGGAGGGGATGGCGGGAAAAGGGTCACGTGGTGGGGAGGAAGGGGGCGTGGAGGGGGTGATAGAGGGGATATGGGGGGGTTATAGGGGGGCTATAGGGCGATATGGGGGTTGTAGGGGGTTATGGGGGGGATAAGGGGGCTATAGGAGGGGATGGAGGGAATATGGAGGTTATAGGATGATATGGGCGGGATATGGGGGTTGTATGGGGAGTATTGGGGGGTATGGGGGAGATAGGGGGGCTATAGAGGGGTTATGGGGCTTATAGGGGGTTATGGGGGGCTATGGGGGGTTATGGGGCTTATAGGGGGGTTATGGGGAGCTATAAGGAGTTATGGGGCTTATAGGGGGCTTATAGGGCAATATAGGGGGTTATGGGGGTCAGAGGAGGTTATGCATCGTATCGGGGCTATAGGGGGTTATGGGCCTTATAGGAGGCTTATGGGGGGCTATAGGGGGTTATGGGGGTCACAGGAGGTTCTGCGTCGTATGGGGGGCTATAGGGGTTATGGGTGCTATGGGGTGCGTGGCTGCACTGCCCCAGGAGCTGGAGGCCATCAAGGCGCGGGTGCGGGAGATGGAGGAGGAGGCCGAGAAGCTCAAGGAGCTGCAGAACGAGGTGGAGAAACAGATGAACATGAGCCCCCCCCCGGGCAACGGTGCGGCCATGGGGGGCTGGGGGGGTCTTTGGGGTGTCTGTGTGTGTCTATGGGGGTCTGTGGAGTGTCTTTGGGGGATTGTGGGATGTCAATGGGGGTCTGTGAGGTCTCTATAGGGGTCTGGGGGGGTCTATGGGGGGTCTATGGGGTGTCTATGTGGCTCTGTGGGGGTCTATGGGGTGTCTATGTGCTCTATGGGAGTCTGTGGGGGTTTATGAGGTGTCTGTGTGGCTCTTTGGGGGTCTGTGGGGTGTCTATGGGGCTCTGTGGGGGTCTATGGGGTGCCTATGGGGCTCTGTGGCGGTCTGTGGGGTCTCTATGTGGCTCTGTGGGGGTCTATGGGGTCTCTGGGGGTCCATGGGGTGTCTGTGGGGGTCTAGGGGGGGGTCTATGTGGCTCTGGGGGTGTATGGGGGTCTATGTAGTGTCTATGGGGTTCTGTGGGGGTCTATGGGGTCTCTATGGGGCTCTGTGGGGTGTCTATGTGGCTCTGTAGGGTGTGTATGGGCCTCCAGGGCGTCTGTGGGGCTCTATAGGGGTGTATGGGGCTCTATGGGCTGTATAGGGTGTCTGCAGGGCCTCCCTAGGGCTCTGTGGGCGGTACAGGGTGTTGATGGGGCTCTGTGTCCCTGCAGCCGGCCCGGTCATCATGTCCTTGGAGGAGAAGATGGAAGCCGACGCTCGCTCCATCTACGTGGGCAACGTGAGTCGATGGGGCGCCCCCCAAGTGCTATGGGGCGACCCCCAAGTGCCGTGGGGTGACCCTCACCCCCCTTTGCCCCCCTGCAGGTGGACTATGGGGCGACGGCCGAGGAGCTGGAGGCCCATTTCCATGGCTGCGGCTCCGTCAACCGCGTCACCATCCTGTGCGACAAATACAGCGGGCACCCGAAGGGGTCAGTGCGGGGCTGCCGAATGGCCCCAAACACACCCAAAAATGCCCCAAAATGGCCCAAAACTGACTCAAAATGACCCAAAATGGCCCCAAAACCGCCCCAACCCGCCCCGAGTGCCCCCGCGGGACGGGACTTGATGCCAACGGCCCCGGCTTTGCCTCGCTCCCCCCCAGCTTTGCCTACATCGAGTTCTCGGATAAGGAATCGGTGCGGACGTCCATGGCGCTCGACGAGTCCCTGTTCCGAGGGCGGCAGATCAAGGTAGGGCCCTATGGAGACCCTATAGAGCCCTATAGGCGGTGCGCTGCCCTATAGAGCCCTCCCGGCAGGGCTGGGACCCCCCCTTAGGGCTCTGTATGGGCAAACCACGCCCCTTTCTGCCTTAGCACCATAAATGGGCAAACCGCGCCTCTTAGCGGTTTGGCGGCGTCCATATAGGGTTAAATTGCGCTCTTTATGCCTAAAGCCCGCCCTTTTATGTGCCAGCGTCACCCATATATGGTTAAAGCCCACCCTTTTATGTGCTAGCGTCACCCATATATGGTTAAAGCCCACCCTTTTATGTGCTAGCGTCACCCATATATGGTTAAAGCCCACCCTTTTATGTGCCAGCGTCACCCATATATGGTTAAAGCCCGCCCTTTTATGTGCCAGCGTCACCCATATATGGTTAAAGCCTGCCCTGTTATGCATTATCATTGCCCATATATGGCTAAAACCCGCCCTTTTACGTGCTAGCATCACCCATATATGGTTAAAGCCTGCCCTGTTATGCGTTATCATTGCCCATATATGGCTAAAGCCCGCCCTTTTATGTGCTAGCGTCACCCATATATGGTTAAAGCCTGCCCTTTTATGTGCTAGCGTCACCCATATATGGTTAAAGCCTGCCCTTTTATGTGCTAGCGTCACCCATATATGGTTAAAGCCCACCCTTTTATGTGCTAGCGTCACCCATATATGGTTAAAGCCCGCCCTTTTATGTGCTAGCGTCATCCATATATGGTTAAAGCCCACCCTTTTATGTGCTAGTGTCACCCATATATGGTTAAAGCCCACCCTTTTATGTGCTAGTGTCACCCATATATGGTTAAAGCCCACCCTTTTATGTGTTAGCGTCACCCATATATGGTTAAAGCCTGCCCTGTTATGCATTATCATTGCCCATATATGGCTAAAGCCCGCCCTTTTATGTGCTAGCGTCACCCATATATGGTTAAAGCCTGCCCTTTTATGTGTTATCATTGCCCATATATGGCTAAAGCCCGCCCTTTTATGTGTTAGCATCACCCATATATGGCTAAACCCCACCCTTTTATGTGTTACCATTGCCCATATATGGCTAAGCCCCACCCTTTTATGCCTTAGCATTGCCCATATATGGGTAAAACCCATTCGTTTATGCGCTAGCATCACCCATATATGGCTAAAGCCCAGCCTTTTCTGCATTAGCATCACCCATATATGGCCAAAGCACGCCCGTTTATGTGTTAAAATCCCTCGTGTATGGCTAAAGCCCACCTTTTTGTGTCTTAGTGTCCCCCATATATGGCTAAGCCACACCCACTGCCCCCATACATGGCTAACCCCGTACCTTCATGCATTAGCATCACCCATACATGGCCAAGCCCCGCCCCTCGTTCCCCATACATGGCCAAGCCCCGCCCCTCTCCCCTCCATACATGGCCAAGCCCCACCCCTCTCCCCCCATACATGGCCAAGCCCCGCCCCTCTCCCCCATACATGGCCAGGCCCCGCCCCTCGTTCCCCATACATGGCCAGGCCCCGCCCCTCTCCCCCCATACATGGCCAGGCCCCGCCCCTCTCGCCCATACCTGGCTCTCCCCGCAGGTGATCCCCAAGCGCACGAACCGGCCCGGGATCAGCACCACGGACAGGGGCTTCCCCCGCAGCCGCTTCCGGGGCCGCGGCGGCTTCAGCGCCTCCCGCGCCCGCTTCTACAGCGGCTACAGCCGGGCCCGCGGCAGGGCCTACAGGTGCCTGGGGGGGCCCCAAAGGGGGGCTCAATGGGCTGTGGGGCTCCATAACCCCCCGTAACCCTCCTGTTCCCCCCATGGGGGCTATAGGGGGAGTATGGGGCCCCAAAGGGGGCTCAATGGGCTGTGGGGCTCCATAACCCCCCCGTAACCCTCCTGTTCCCCCCATGGGGGCTATAGGGGGAGTATGGGGCCCTCAAGGGGGGCTCAATGGGCTGTGGGGCTCCATAACCCCCCCGTAACCCTCCTGTTCCCCCCACAGGGGCCGGGCCAGAGCCACCTCCTGGTACTCCCCATATTGACCCCACCGGACCCACGGACGCTCCCATCTCGGATACGGAGGGGGGGAGGGGGGGGGGTTGGTTGTCAATGGGGGGAGCGGTTGTGTCGTTCCCCCCCCCTCCCCACTCCCTTAGGCCTTTTGGTATCCCCCTTATTGGACCCCCGTGGACCAGACCATGTTGCGATAGGGGGGTCCCCCCCCTCATTGATCCCTATTGGTGCTATGGACCGTACCATGTTGGAGTGCCGGGGGATCCACCCCCCCATATACACCCATTGGAGGGCTCCCCCGTATAGACCCCTATTGAACCCATGAACCGTACCATGTTCCAGTGAGGGGGGATCCACCCCCATTGACATCCATTGAAAGGTATCCCCCCCCCATTGACACCCATTGGAGGGTTCCCCCCTCTAGACCCCCCCATTGGACCCGTGGACCGTACCATGTTGCGTTAGGGGGGGATCCACCCCCAACCCCCATTGACGGGTTCCCCCCTATTGACCCCTATTGGTACCATGGACCGTACCATATTGGATTGCGGAGGGATCCACCCCCATTGACACCCATTGAAGGGTGTCCCCCCATTGGCATGCATTGGAGAGTCCCCCCCTCTATCAACCCTTATTGGCCCCGTGGACCGTACCATGTTGGAGCGTGGGGGGATCCACCCCCATTGACACCCATTGGAGGGTCCCTGCCCGCATTGACACCCATTGGCCCCATGGACCGTGCCATGTTGGAGTTGGGGGGATTCTCCCCCATTGACACCCATTGAAGGGTGCCCCCCCATTGACACCCATTGGAGGGTTCCCCCCTATTGACCCTTCTTGGCCCCATGGGCCGTACCATGTTGCGTTAGGGGGGGATCCACCCCCATTGACACCCATTGGAGGGTCCCTGCCCGCATTGACACCCATTGGCCCCATGGACCGTGCCATGTTGGAGTTGGGGGGATTCTCCCCCATTGACACTCATTGAAGGGTGCCCCCCCGTTGACACCCATTGGAGGGTTCCTGCCCCCATTGACACCCATTGGCCCCGTGGATCAGACCATGTTGCATTATGGGGGGATCCCCCCCGTTGACACCCATTGGAGGGTGCCCCCCTCATTGACACCCATTGGAGGGTCCCTGCCCCTATTGACACCCATTGGCCCCATGGACCGTACCACGTTGGAGATGGGGGGGTCAATGGGGGGGGGCCTCCCCCCCATAGACCTTCAGTGTCTTTATCGTTGCAGGTGGTGGACCCCATGGAGGACGTCGCCGTGGGGTGGGGGGGGGGGCAGGGGGTTGGTTATGGGGCAGCCCCACATCAATGGGGGGGGGGTGGTTGTTGGGGGGGGGTAATAAAGTGGCCCCAGGGGGAGATGATGGTGTTCGTGTGTGCCTATGGGGTGGATATAGGGGGCTATAGGGGGTCCATAGGGCTCTATGGGGCGGTCGTAGGGGGTGCGTTGGCTCTATAGGGTGCCTGTAAGGCTCCATAGGATGTTTAGAGGGCTCTATGGGGTGTCTGTAGGGTGTCTAGAGGGCTCTATGGGGGGTCTATAGGGCTCCATGGGGGGTCTATAGGGCTCTATGGGGGGTCTATAAGGCTGTATAGGATGTTTATAGGGCTCTATGAGCTGTCTCTAGGGTGTCTGTAGGGCTCTATGGGGGGGGTCTATAGGGCTCTATGGGGGGGTCTATAGGGCTCCATGGGGGATCTATAGGGCTCCATGGGGGATCTATAGGGCTCTATGGGGGGGGTCTATAGGGCTCCATGGGGGATCTATAGGGCTCTATGGGGGGGGTCTATAGGGCTCCATGGGGGATCTATAGGGTTCTATGGGGGGGGTCTATAGGGCTCCATGGGGGATCTATAGGGTTCTGGGGGGGGGGGGGGGTCTATAGGGCTCTATGGGGGTCTATAGCGCTCTATGGGGGGATCTATAGGGCTCTATAGGGGGTCGATAGGGCTCTATGGGGGTCTATGGGGCTCTGGCGCATGCGCGCTCGCTGCCCTCCATCTCCCCCCCTCCCTCTCCCCGCGCATGCGCAGACGCCATTTCCCCCCCTCCCCTCAGCCGCCGCCGCCATTTTGGCGGCCTCAAGGGCCGGGGGGAGAGGGAGCTCGGCTTTTATCTCCTTTAATTCATTAATATTCATTAATTAAGGGTTATTAATTAACTCCGAGGAATTAATTAAAGCCTCCGCTATTCATTAACCCCTTTTTGGAGCGCGTTCGGAGCCGCTTTGCGGCCGGAAATGGGGGCGGAAGCGCTTCGGTGTGAGGTAAAGGAAGGGTTGGGGCGGGGGGGTGCCATAGATACCGAATGTGGGCGCTATGGGGCGCCCCATAAGTGCGGATGGGGGGCGATAGGTGCCCCATAGCCGCTTATGGGGGGTTACAGGTGCCCCATAGGCACTCATGGGGGGTTATAGGTGCCCCATAGGCACTCATGGGGGGCTATAGGTGCCCCATAGGCACTCACGGGGGGTTATAGGTGCCCCATAGGCACTCACGGGGGGTTATAGGTGCCCCATAGGCACTCATGGGGGGCTATAGGTGCCCCATAGGCACTCATGGGGGGCTATAGGTGCCCCATAGGCACTCATGGGGGGTTACAGGTGCCCCATAGCCACTTATGGGGGGTTATAGGTGCCCCATAGGCACTCATGGGGGGCTATAGGTGCCCCATAGGCACTCATGGGGGGTTATAGGTGCCCCATAGGCACTCATGGGGGGTTATAGCTGCCCCATAGGCACTCATGGGGGGTTACAGGTGCCCCATAGCCACTTATGGGGGGTTACAGGTGCCCCATAGGCACTCATGGGGGGTTATAGGTGCCCCATAGGCACTCATGGGGGGTTACAGGTGCCCCATAGGCACTCATGGGGGGCTATAGGTGCCCCATAGGCACTCATGGGGGGTTACAGGTGCCCCATAGCCACTTATGGGGGGTTACAGGTGCCCCATAGGCACTTATGGGGGGTTATAGGTGCCCCATAGGCACTCATGGGGGGTTATAGGTGCCCCATAGGCACTCGTGGGGGGTTATAGGTGCCCCATAGCCACTTATGGGGGGTTACAGGTGCCCCATAGGCACTCATGGGGGGTTATAGGTGCCCCATAGGCACTCATGGGGGGCTATAGGTGCCCCATAGGCACTCATGGGGGGTTACAGGTGCCCCATAGGCACTCGTGGGGGGTTATAGGTGCCCCATAGGCACTCGTGGGGGGTTATAGGTGCCCCATAGGCACTCATGGGGGGCTATAGGTGCCCCATAGGCACTCATGGGGGGCTATAGGTGCCCCATAGGCACTCATGGGGGGTTATAGGTGCCCCATAGGCACTCATGGGGGGCTATAGGTGCCCCATAGGCACTCATGGGGCGCCCCATAAGCGCTGCCCATTGCTTTCCAGGTGACCCTATACAAACAAGGGCCCAAGGCCGCGGCTGTGACGTCACGGGGGGCGTGGCCTCCCCAGGACACGCCCCCTCCACCCCCCCACATATAGGGGTCTCCAAGGGGTGACCCCCCCCACTTGTGGGGCAGAGCAGAGGCCATGCACAGGGTCCTCAGCAGGCTGCGGGGGTGAGGGGGCGCTATGGGGCGCTATGGGGTGGCTATGGGGCGCTGTGGGGGTCTGTGGGGCGCTATGGGGGTCTATGAGGTGGCTATGGGGCGCTATGGGGGTCTGTGGGGCGCTATGGGGGTCTATGAGGCGGCTATGGGGCGCTATGGGGTGGCTATGGGGCACTGTGGGGGTCTGTGGGGCGCTATGGGGGTCTATGAGGTGGCTATGGGGCACTATGGGGGTCTATGGTGTGGCTATAGGGTGGTATAGGGGTCTATGGGGTGGCTATGGGGCACTATGGGGGTCTGTGGGGTGGCTGTGGGGCACTGTGGGGGTCTATGGGGTGGCTGTGGGGCACTATGGGGGTCTATGGGGTGGCTATGGGGCGCTATGAGGGTCTATAGGGTGGCTATGGGGGTCTATGGGGTGGCTATGGGGTGGTATGGGGGTCTATGGGGTGGCTATGGGGCACTATGGGGGTCTATGGGGATCTATGGGGTGCTGTGAGGGTCTATGGGGGTCTATTAGGTGGCTATGGGGCGCTATGAGGGTCTATGGGGTGGCTATAGGGCATTATCGGGTGGCTATGGGGGTCTATGGGAAGCTATGGGGTGGCTGTGGGGCAGTGTGGGGGTCCGCGCAGCTCCGTGGGGGGTAAACGGCTCCTATGGGTCTCCTTATGGGTCCTGCGAGCCCCACGGCTGCACCTACGGCCCCTATGGGGCAGCCCCTGCGCCCCACTGCCCTTTGCCCCCTGCGTCTCTCCCCACCGTCCCCCCTCCCCCCGGCGCATCCAAAGTCCAGCGCCGTCCCTATGGGGGTCTGGGGGGGTCTATGGGGGTCAATGGGGGTCTGGGGGGGTCTGGGGGGGTCAATGGGGGTCTATGGGGGTCTATGGGGGTCTGTGGGGGTCAATGGGGGTCAATGGGGGTCTATGGGGGTCTGTGGGGGTCTGTGGGGGTCAATGGGGGTCTATGGGGGTCAATGGGGGTCAATGGGGGTCTGTGGGGGTCAATGGGGGTCTATGGGGGTCTATGGGGGTCTGTGGGGGTCTGTGGGGGTCAATGGGGGTCTATGGGGGTCAATGGGGGTCAATGGGGGTCTGTGGGGGTCAATGGGGGTCTATGGGGGTCTATGGGGGTCTATGGGGGTCTGTGGGGGTCAATGGGGGTCTATGGGGGTCAATGGGGGTCAATGGGGGTCTGTGGGGGTCAATGGGGGTCTATGGGGGTCTATGGGGGTCTGTGGGGGTCAATGGGGGTCTATGGGGGTCAATGGGGGTCTATGGGGGTCTATGGGGGTCTGTGGGGGTCAATGGGGGTCTATGGGGGTCAATGGGGGTCAATGGGGGTCTGTGGGGGTCAATGGGGGTCTATGGGGGTCAATGGGGGTCTGTGGGGGTCTGTGGGGGTCTATGGGGGTCAATGGGGGTCTGTGGGGGTCTATGGGGGTCCATGGGGGTCTATGGGGGTCTATGGGTGTCAATGGGGGTCAATGGGTGTCTATGGGGGTCAGTGGGGGTCTGTGGGGGTCTGTGGGGTCTATGGGGTGTCAATGGGGATCTATGGGGGTCTGTGGGGGTCTATGGGGGTCTGTGGGGGTCAATGGGGGTCTATGGGGGTCAATGGGGGTCTGTGGGGGTCTATGGGGGTCTATGGGTGTCAAAGTGGGTCCATGGGGGTCTATGGGGGTCTATGGGTGTCAATGGGGCTCTATGGGGCTCTATGGGGGTCAATGGGGGTCTGTGGGGGTCAATGGGGGTCAATGGGGGTCTATGGGTGTCAATGGGGCTCTATGGGGGTCTATGGGTGTCAAAGTGGGTCTATGGGGTGTCAGTGGGGGTCTATGGGGGTCAATGGGGGTCTATGGGGGTCTATGGGTGTCAATGGGGCTCTATGGGGCTCTATGGGGGTCAATGGGGGTCTGTGGGGGTCAATGGGGGCTATGGGGGTCTATGGGTGTCAAAGGGGGTCTATGGGGGTCATTGGGGGTCAATGGGGGTCTATGGGGGTCTGTGGGGGGCTATGGGGGTCTGTGGGGGTCTGTGGAGGTCTATGGGGGTCCATGGGGGTCTATGGGGGTCTGTGGGGGTCAATGGGGGTCAATGGGGGTCTGTGGAGGTCTATGGGGGTCTATGGGGGTCTATGGGGCTCTATGGGGGTCAATGGGGGTCTATGGGTGTCAAAGGGGGTCTATGGTGGTCTATGGGTGTCAATGGGGCTCTATGGGGGTCTATGGGTGTCAATGGGGCTCTATGGGGGTCTATGGGTGTCAAAGTGGGTCTATGGGGGTCTATGGGGCTCTATGGGGGTCAATGGGGGTCTATGGGTGTCAATGGGGCTCTATGGGGGTCTATGGGTGTCAAAGTGGGTCTATGGGGGTCTATGGGGCTCTATGGGGGTCTATGGGGGTCTATGGGTGTCAAAGGGGGTCTATGGTGGTCTATGGGTGTCAATGGGGCTCTATGGGTGTCAATGGGGCTCTATGGGGGTCTATGGGTGTCAATGGGGCTCTATGGGGGTCTATAGGTGTCAAAGTGGGTCTATGGGGGTCTATGGGGCTCTATGGGGGTCAATGGGGGTCTATGGGTGTCAATGGGGCTCTATGGGGGTCTATGGGGGTCAAAGGGGGTCAATGGGGGTCAATGGGGGTCTATGGGTGTCAATGGGGGTCTATGGGGGTCAATGGGGGTCTATGGGGGTCTATGGGGTGTCAATGGGGGTCTATGGGTGTCTATGGGGGTCTGTGGGGGTCAGTGGGGGTCTATGGGGCTCTATGGGGTCTATGGGGCTCTATGGGTGTCAGTGGGGCTCTATGGGGCTCTATGGGGCTCTATGGGGCTCTATGGGTGTCAATGGGTCTCAATGGGGCTCTATGGGGCTCTATGGGTGTCAACGTCTCCCCCCTCTCCCGCAGCCCCCCCCGCTCCCCTCCTCCCCCCCCGCCCCTTCTCCTCCTCCTCCCCCTCCCCCCCCCTCCCGGAAGGCTCCGAAGCCCTTCGGGCGCTGCCCCCCCCCCGCGCGCGCCTTCGTGGAGGAGGGGGCGCGGCTGTGCCGCCCCCGCGCGCTGCGCCTCTGCGACGGCTCCGCCCCGGAGGGGGCCGCGATCCTGAGGGCGCTGCGGGACAGCGGCGCCGTGCGGGAGGTGCCCCGTAGGGAGAACTGGTGAGGGGCGACACACAGCGGTGAGCGGCGGTACTGCACCCGTAGGGACACATAGCGGTGAGGGGCGACACACAGCGGTGAGCGGCGGTACTGCACCCGTAGGGACACATAGCGGTGAGGGGCGACACACAGCGGTGAGCGGCGGTACTGCACCCGTAGGGACACACAGCGGGGAGCAGCGGTACTGCACCCATAGGGACACATAGCGGGGAGCAGCGGTACTGCACCCATAGGGACACATAGCGGTGAGGGGCGACACACAGCGGTGAGCGGCGGTACTGCACCCGTAGGGACACACAGCGGGGAGCAGCGGTACTGCACCCATAGGGACACATAGCGGGGAGCAGCGGTACTGCACCCATAGGGACACATAGCGGTGAGGGGCGACACACAGCGGTGAGCGGCGGTACTGCACCCGTAGGGACACATAGCGGTGAGGGGCGACACACAGCGGTGAGCGGCGGTACTGCACCCGTAGGGACACATAGCGGGGAGCAGCGGTACTGCACCCATAGGGACACATAGCGGGGAGCAGCGGTACTGCACCCATAGGGACACATAGCGGTGAGGGGCGACACACAGCGGTGAGCGGCGGTACTGCACCCGTAGGGACACATAGCGGGGAGCAGCGGTACTGCACCCATAGGGACACATAGCGGGGAGCAGCGGTACTGCACCCATAGGGACACATAGCGGTGAGGGGCGACACACAGCGGTGAGCGGCGGTACTGCACCCATAGGGACACATAGCGGGTGAGGGGCGACACACAGCGGTGAGCGGCGGTACTGCACCCGTAGGGACACAATAGCGGGGAGCAGCGGTACTGCACCCGTAGGGACACATAGCGGTGAGGGGCGACACACAGCGGTGAGCGGCGGTACTGCCACCCGTAGGGACACATAGCGGGGAGCCAGCGGTACTGCACCCGTAGGGACACATAGCGGGGAGCAGCGGTACTGCACCCGTAGGGACACATAGCGGTGAGGGGCGACACACAGCGGTGAGCGGCGGTACTGCACCCGTAGGGACACATAGCGGGGAGCAGCGGTACTGCACCCGTAGGGACACATAGCGGTGAGGGGCGACACACAGCGGTGAGCGGCGGTACTGCACCCGTAGGGACACATAGCGGTGAGCAGCGTACTGCACCCATAGGGACACATAGCGGTGAGGGGCGACACACAGCGGTGAGCGGCGGTACTGCACCATAGGGACACACAGCGGTGAGCGGCGGTACTGCACCCGTAGGGACACATAGCGGGGAGCAGCGGTACTGCACCCATAGGGACACATAGCGGTGAGGGGCGACACACAGCGGTGAGCGGCGGTACTGCACCCGTAGGGACACATAGCGGTGAGCGGCGGTACTGCACCCGTAGGGACACATAGCGGGGAGGGGCGACACACAGCGGTGAGCGGCGGTACTGCACCCATAGGGACACATAGCGGGGAGCAGCGGTTACTGCACCCATAGGGACACATAGCGGTGAGGGGCGACACACAGCGGTGAGCGGCGGTACTGCACCCGTAGGGGACACATAGCGGTGAGGGGCGACACACACGCGGTGAGCGGCGGTACTGCACCCGTAGGGACACATAGCGGGGAGCAGCGGTACTGCACCCGTAGGGACACATAGCGGTGAGGGGCGACACACAGCGGTGAGCGGCGGTACTGCACCCGTAGGGACACATAGCGGTGAGCAGCGGTACTGCACCCATAGGGGACACATAGCGGTGAGGGGCGACACACAGCGGTGAGCGGCGGTACTGCACCCATAGGGACACACAGCGGTGAGCGGCGGTACTGCACCCGTAGGGACACATAGCGGGGAGCAGCGGTACTGCACCCATAGGGACACATAGCGGTGAGGGGCGACACACAGCGGTGAGCGGCGGTACTGCACCCATAGGGACACATAGCGGTGAGGGGCGACACACAGCGGTGAGCGGCGGTACTGCACCCGTAGGGACACATAGCGGGGAGCAGCGGTACTGCACCCGTAGGGACACATAGCGGTGAGGGGCGACACACAGCGGTGAGCGGCGGTACTGCACCCGTAGGGACACATAGCGGTGAGGGGCGACACACAGCGGTGAGCGGCGGTACTGCACCCATAGGGACACATAGCGGTGAGGGGCGACACACAGCGGTGAGCGGCGGTACTGCACCCATAGGGACACATAGCGGTGAGGGGCGACACACAGCGGTGAGGGGCGGTACTGCACCCATAGGGACACACAGCGGTGAGCGGCGGTACTGCACCCGTAGGGACACATAGTGGTGAGGGGCGACACACAGCAGCGGTGAGGGGCGGTACTGCACCCATAGGGACACACAGCGGTGAGCGGCGGTACTGCACCCGTAGGGACACATAGCGGTGAGGGGCGACACACAGCGGTGAGCGGCGGTACTGCACCCGTAGGGACACATAGCGGGGAGCAGCGGTACTGCACCCATAGGGACACATAGCGGTGAGGGGCGACACACAGCGGTGAGCGGCGGTTACTGCACCCATAGGGACACATAGCGGGGAGCAGCGGGTACTGCACCCATAGGGACACATAGCGGTGAGGGGCGACACACAGCGGTGAGCGGCGGTACTGCACCCGTAGGGACACATAGCGGGGAGCAGCGGTACTGCACCCATAGGGACACATAGCGGTGAGGGGCGACACACAGCGGTGAAGCGGGCGGTACTGCACCCATAGGGACACATAGCGGTGAGGGGCGACACACAGCGGTGAGCGGCGGTACTGCACCATAGGGACACATAGCGGGGAGCAGCGGTACTGCACCCATAGGGACACATAGCGGTGAGGGGCGACACACAGCGGTGAGCGGCGGTACTGCACCCATAGGGACACATAGCGGGGAGCAGCGGTACTGCACCCATAGGGACACATAGCGGTGAGGGGCGACACACAGCGGTGAGCGGCGCGGTACTGCACCCGTAGGGACACATAGCGGGGAGCAGCGGTACTGCACCCATAGGGACACATAGCGGTGAGGGCGACACACAGTGGTGAGCGGCGGTACTGCACCCATAGGGACACATAGCGGGGAGCAGCGGTACTGCACCCATAGGGACACATAGCGGTGAGGGGCGACACACAGCGGTGAGCGGCGGTACTGCACCCATAGGGACACATAGCGGTGAGGGGCGACACACAGCGGTGAGCGGCGGTACTGCACCCATAGGGACGCATAGCGGGGAGCAGCGGTACTGCACCCATAGGGACACATAGCGGTGAGGGGCGACACACAGCGGTGAGCGGCGGTACTGCACCCATAGGGACTCATAGCGGTGAGGGGCGGTACTGCACCCATAGGGACACATAGCGGTGAGGGGCGGTACTGCACCCGTAGGGGACACATAGCGGGGAGCAGCGGTACTGCACCCATAGGGACACATAGCGGTGAGGGGCGGTACTGCACCCATAGGGACACATAGCGGTGAGCGGCGGTACTGCACCCATAGGGACACATAGCGGTGAGGGCGACACACAGCGGTGAGCGGGCGGGTACTGCACCCGTAGGGACACATAGCGGGGAGCAGCGGTACTGCACCCGTAGGGACACATAGCGGTGAGGGGCGACACACAGCGGTGAGCGGAGGTACTGCACCCATAGGGACACATAGCGGTGAGGGGCGACACACAGCGGTGAGCGGCGGTACTGCACCCATAGGGACACATAGCGGTGAGGGGCGACACACAGCGGTGAGCGGCGGTACTGCACCCATAGGGACACATAGCGGGGAGCGGCGGTACTGCACCCATAGGGACACATAGCGGTGAGGGGGCGACACACAGCGGTGAGCGGCGGGGGTACTGCACCCGTAGGGACACATAGGGGAGCGGTACTGCACCCATAGGACACATAGCGGGGAGCAGCGGTACTGCACCCGTAGGGACACATAGCGGTGAGGGGCGACACACAGCGGTGAGCGGCGGTACTGCACCCGTAGGGACACATAGCGGGGAGCAGCGGTACTGCACCCGTAGGGACACATAGCGGTGAGGGGCGACACACAGCGGTGAGCGGCGGTACTGCACCCGTAGGGACACATAGCGGGGAGCAGCGGTACTGCACCCGTAGGGACACATAGCGGTGAGGGGCGACACACAGCGGTGAGCGGCGGTACTGCACCCATAGGGACACATAGCAGTGAGGGGCGACACACAGCGGTGAGCGGCGGTACTGCACCCATAGGGACACATAGCGGTGAGGGGCGACACACAGCGGTGAGCGGCGGTACTGCACCCGTAGGGACACATAGCGGTGAGGGGCGACACACAGCGGTGAGCGGCGGTACTGCACCCATAGGGACACATAGCGGTGAGGGGGCGACACACAGCGGTGAGCGGCGGTACTGCACCCGTAGGGACACATAGCGGTGAGGGGCGGTACTGCACCCATAGGGACACATAGCGGTGAGGGGGCGGTACTGCACCCATAGGGACACATAGCGGTGAGGAGCGACACACAGCGGTGAGCGGCGGTACTGCACCCATAGGGACACATAGCGGTGAGGGGCGACACACAGCGGTGAGCGGCGGTACTGCACCCCGTAGGGACACATAGCGGTGAGGGGCGGTACTGCACCCGTAGGGACACATAGCGGTGAGGGGCGGTACTGCACCCATAGGGACACATAGCGGTGAGGGGCGGTACTGCACCCATAGGGACACATAGCGGTGAGGGGGCGGGTACTGCACCCATAGGGACACATAGCGGGGAGCAGCGGTACTGCACCCATAGGGACACATAGCGGTGAGGGGCGGTACTGCACCCATAGGGACACATAGCGGGAGCAGCGGTACTGCACCCATAGGGACACATAGCGGTGAGGAGCGACACACAGCGGTGAGCGGCGGTACTGCACCCGTAGGGACACATAGCGGTGAGGGCGGGGTACTGCACCCATAGGGGACGCATAGCGGTGAGGGCGGTACTGCACCCATAGGGACACATAGCGGTGAGGAGGCGACACACAGCGGTGAGCGGCGGTACTGCACCCATAGGGACACATAGCGGTGAGGGGCGACACACAGCGGTGAGCGGCGGTACTGCACCCATAGGGACACATAGCGGGGAGCAGCGGTACTGCACCCATAGGGACACATAGCGGTGAGGGGCGACACACAGCGGTGAGCGGCGGTACTGCACCCGTAGGGACACATAGCGGGGAGCAGCGGTACTGCACCCATAGGGACACATAGCGGTGAGGGGCGACACACAGCGGTGAGCGGCGGTACTGCACCCATAGGGACACATAGCGGTGAGGGGCGACACACAGCGGTGAGCGGCGGTACTGCACCCGTAGGGACACATAGCGGTGAGGGGCGACACACAGCGCGGTGAGCGGCGGTACTGCACCCATAGGGACACATAGCGGTGAGGGGCGGTACTGCACCCCGTAGGGACACATAGCGGTGAGGGGCGACACACAGCGGTGAGCGGGCGGTACTGCACCCGTAGGGACACATAGCGGTGAGGGGCGACACACAGCGGGAGCGGCGGTACTGCACCCATAGGGACACATAGCGGTGAGGGGCGACACACAGCGGTGAGCGGCGGTACTGCACCCGTAGGGACACATAGCGGTGAGGGGCGACACACAGCGGTGAGCGGCGGTACTGCACCCATAGGGACACATAGCGGGGAGCAGCGGTACTGCACCCATAGGGACACATAGCGGTGAGGGGCGACACACAGCGGTGAGCGGCGGGTACTGCACCCGTAGGGACACATAGCGGGGAGCAGCGCGTACTGCACCCGTAGGGACACATAGCGGTGAGGGGCGACCACACAGCGGTGAGCGGCGGTACTGCACCCGTAGGGACACATAGCGGGGAGCAGCGGTACTGCACCCATAGGGACACATAGCGGGGAGCAGCGGTACTGCACCCGTAGGGACACATAGCGGTGAGGGGCGACACACAGCGGTGAGCGGCGGTACTGCACCCATAGGGACACATAGCGGTGAGGGGCGACACACAGCGGTGAGGGGCGGTACTGCACCCATAGGGACACACAGCGGTGAGCGGCGGTACGTGCACCCGTAGGGACACATAGCGGTGAGGGGCGACACACAGCGGTGAGCGGCGGTACTGCACCCATAGGGACACATAGCGGTGAGGGGCGACACACAGCGGTGAGCGGGCGGTACTGCACCCATAGGGACACATAGCGGGGAGCAGCGGTACTGCACCCATAGGACACATAGCGGTGAGGGGCCGACACACAGCGGTGAGCGGCGGTACTGCACCCGTAGGGACACATAGCGGGGAGCAGCGGTACTGCACCCATAGGGACACATAGCGGTGAGGGGCGACACACAGCGGTGGGCGGCGGTACTGCAACCCGTAGGGACACATAGCGGGGAGCAGCGGTACTGCACCCATAGGGACACATAGCGGTGAGGGGCGACACACAGCGGTGAGCGGCGGTACTGCACCCATAGGGACACATAGCGGTGAGGGGCGACACACAGCGGTGAGCGGCGGTACTGCACCCATAGGGACACATAGCGGTGAGGGGCGACACACAGCGGTGAGCAGCGGTACTGCACCGTAGGGACACATAGGGGAGCGGTACTGCACCCATAGGGACACATAGCGGTGAGGGGCGACACACAGCGGTGAGCGGCGGTACTGCACCCGTAGGGACACATAGGGGAGCGGTACTGCACCCATAGGGACACATAGCGGTGAGGGGACGGTACTGCACCCATAGGGACACATAGGGTGAGGCGGTACTGCACCCGTAGGACACATAGGGGGAGCGGTACTGCACCCTTAGGGACACATAGCGGGTGAGGCGGTACTGGGGCACCCAGGGAGGGGAGGGGGGGGGGACGACGAGCGGGTGAGGGGGCCGTACTGCAGCATGAGGGAGCACGCTGGGGAGCGGGGACTGCCCCAGAGGGGGACGCAGGGGGGCGGGAGCTAGCGGTACTGCACCCATAGGGGACTCATGGGAGCGGGGGTAGGGCGGCGGGGGGCGGGGGCAGTGGGGGCTAGCGGGGAGCAGCTGGGGGTACTGCACCCATGAGGGACTCATAGCGGGGAGCAGCGGGTACTGCACCCATTAGGGGACCCATAGGGGGAGCGGTACTGCCCCATGAGGGACACAGAGCGGGGAGAGGAGGACAGATTGGGAGCGGGGAGCATGGGGGCGGTACTGCCCCATAGGGTACATAGCGGTGAGGGGCGGTACTGGCACCCATAGGGACACACGAGCGGGGAAGGCAGCGGGTACTGGCACCCATAGGGACATCATAGGGGAGCGGTACTGCACCCATGAGGGACACATAGGGGAGCGGTACTGCACCCATAGGACTCATAGCGGGGGAGCAGCGTACTGCACCCATAGGGACACATAGCGGTGAGGGGCAGACACACAGCGGTGAGCGGCGGTACTGCACCCGTAGGGACACATAGCGGTGAGGGGCGACACACAGCGTGAGGCGGCGGTACTGCACCCATAGGGACACATAGCGGGGAGCAGCGGTACTGCACCCATAGGGACACATAGGGGAGCGGTACTGCACCCATAGGGGACACATAGCGGGGGAGCAGCGGTACTGCACCCATAGGGACACATAGGGGAGCGGTACTGCACCCATAGGGACACATAGGGGGAGCGGTACTGCACCCATAGGGACACACATGGGGCTGCCCCATGATACCGCTGCGTGGGGCCGTAAGCACCCTCTGTGTGTCCCTGTGGGGTCGCTATGGGTCCGTGTGGTTCGCTATGGGTGCGTATTTTAGCTGTGGGTCGCTATGTGTACATATGGGTCACTACGGTCGCTGTGGGTCGCTATGGTCACTATGGTCCCTATGGGTTCCTATGGTCCCTATGGGTCACTATGGGTCCCTATGGTCCCTATGGGTCGCTATGGTCACTATGGGTCGCTATGGGCGGCTATGGGTCCCTACGGTCCCTATGGGTCGCTATGGGTCCCTATGGTCCCTATGGGTCCCCTATGGTCCCTATGGGTCGCTATGGGTCCCTACGGTCCCTATGGTCCCTATGGGTCCCTATTGGGTCCCTATGGGTCGCTTATGGGTCTGCCCCACAGCTGGTTGGCCCGCACGGACCCCCAGGACGTGGCGCGGGTCGAGGCCCGCACGGTGCTGGTGACGCCCCGGCCCGAGGACGCCTCCCCGGGGCCTCCCCCGCAGCAGGGGGCGCTGTGGCGCACAGCCTGCTGGGCAACTGGATGAGCCCGGACGAGCTGGAGCGCGCCATCGACGACCGCGTTCCCGGGATGCATGGAAGGTTGCGGGGGCCCCTCCCCCCCTTTTCCCCCCCTTTTCCCCCCTTTTCCCCCCTTTTCCCCCTTTTCCAAAGTTTGGGGCCAAATTTCCCCCATTTTCCAACTTTTCGCCCCATTTCGCTCGGTTTTCCTCCAGGTTTTGGACAAATTTTACCCAATTTTCTTTAAATTTCCCCCAAATCTCATCAAATTTTCCGGAATTTTACACAACTTCCCCTGGAATTTTCCAAATTTTTATCGCTTCCCAAATTTTATTCCGTTTTCTTATAATTCCCTCATTTTTACCCAGTTTTTGTCCAAATCTCCCTAATTTTACCATGCTTTCGAAAATTCCCCCCAAATTTCCCATTGTTTTTGCCTGGTGTTCCCTCAAACTTTCCAATTTTTGCCCGAATTTGCAAAATTTTACCCCAGTTTTGTCATTATTTCCCCAAATTTCAAACACTTTCTGAAATTTACCTAAATTTCTCCAGTTTTTCTAAAAGTACCGCCAAATTTCCCTAAAGTTTCCTCAATTTTTTGCGCAAATTTTCCAGATTTCCCCTAGCTTTTGGTACATCCCCAAATTTTATGCAGCTTTTAAGGATTCCTTTAATTTTGCTGAATTCTCTAAAATTTGCCTCAAACTTCCCAAATTTTCCCTGAATCCCTTTCAAATTTTCAAAATTTCCCCCAAATTTCCCCAACTTTCTTGTAATTTTCCTGAATTTTTTGTATCCCTTTCAAACTTCCAAATTTTCCTCCAAATTTCCCCCAATTTCCCCAACTTTCTTGTAATTTCCCTGAATTTTTCCTATCCCTTTCAAACTTCCAAATTTCCTCCAAATTTCCCCAAATTTCCCCAACTTTCTTGTAATTTCCTGAATTTTTTGTGTCCCTTTCAAACTTCCAAATTTTCCTCCAAATTTCCCCAAATTTCCCCAACTTTCTTGTAATTTCCTGAATTTTTCCTATCCCTTTCAAACTTCCAAATTTTCCTCCAAATTTCCCCAACTTTCTTGTAATCTCCCGAATTTTCCCCAATTTTCTTAAAAATTCCTCCAAATTTCCCCAAATTTCCCCTAACTTTCCTATTTTGTAATTTCCTGAATTTTTCCTATCCCTTTCAAACTTCCAAATTTTCCTCCAAATTTCCCCAACTTTCTTGTAATCTCCCGAATTTTCCCTCAATTTTTCTTAAAATTCCTCCAAATTTCCCCAAATTTCCCCAACTTTCTTGTAATTCCTGAATTTTTCTATCCCTTTCAAACTTCCAAATTTTCCTCCAAATTTCCCAACTTTCTTGTAATCTCCCGAATTTTCCCCAATTTTCTTAAAATTCCTCCAAATTTCCCAAAATTTCCCCAACTTTCTTGTAATTTCCCGAATTTTCCCCCAATTTTCTAAATTTCCCCAAATTCCCCCAAATTTCCCCAAATTTCGTCCTTTTCCTCCCTAATTCCTCCCTGACGTCTCCCCGTATCCCCCCCCTCCCCGGTCCCGCCCACCCCCCCAGGCCGCACCATGTACGTGATCCCGTTCCTGATGGGCCCCCCCCGGGTCCCCGCTGGCGCGCGGCGGGGCTGCAGCTCACGGACTCTGCCTACGTGGCCGCCTCCATGCGCATCATGACCCGCGTCGGCGCCCAGTTCCTGCCCGAGCGACGAGCGCGGCTTCGTGCGCTTGCCTGCACTCCGTGGGCAGGCCCAGGCAGGGTGAGGGCAGCCCCGCAACGGAAACGGGGTTATCGACCCAAAAACGGCCCGAAAACGGGGTTATCGACCCCAAAAATGGCCCGAAAACAGGGTTATAGACCCAAAAACGGCACGAAAACGGGTTATCGGACCCAAAAAGTGCCCCAAAAATGGGGTTATAGACCCAAAAACGGCCCGAAAACGGGGTTATAGACCCAAAAACGGCCCAAAAACGGGGTTATAGACCCCAAAAATGGCCCAAAAACGGGTGTATCGACCCAAAAAAACGGCCCGAAAATGGGGTTATAGACCCAAAAACGGCCCGAAAACGGGTTATAGGACCCAAAAACGGCCTGAAAACGGGGTTATAGACCCCAAAATGCCCGAAAACGGGGTTATAGACCCAAAAATGGCCCAAAAACGGGAAACGGCCCGAAAACGGGGTTATAGACCCAAAAATGGCCCAAAAACGGGGTTATCGACCCAAAAACGGCCCGAAAACGGGGTTATCGACCCAAAAACGGCCCGAAAACGGGGTTATAGACCCAAAAATGGCCCGAAAACGGGGTTATTGACCCAAAAATGGCCTGAAAATGGGGTTATTGACCCCATAAGTGCCCACAAACAGGGTTATAGACCGCAAAAGTGCCCAAAACCGGGGTTATCGACCCAAAAATGGCCCGAAAACGGGGTTATAGACCCCAAAAGTGCCCAAAACCAGGGTTATAGACCCAAAAGCAGCAAGAAAACGGGGTTATTGACCCCAAGACGGCCTGAAAACAGGGTTATTGACCCAAAAATGGCCCAAAAACGGGGTTATTGACCCAAAAATGGCCCGAAAACGGGGTTATAGACCCAAAAATGGCCCAAAAACGGGGTTATCGACCCAAAACTGCCCCAAAATGGGGTTATCGACCTCAATAACTGCCCCAAAATGGGGTTATTGACCCCAAAACTGCCCCAAAACGGGGTTATCGCCCCTAAAGTCCCCCAACTCGGGGTCCTGGCCCCCATCCCCCCCCGCAGGCCCCCCCCCCGTCCCGTGGTGGCCCTGCGACCCTCATCGCACGCTCATCGCCCACGACGCGCGGCGCCTGCGCATCGTCTCCTACGGCAGCGGCTACGGCGGCAATTCCCTGCTGGGCAAGAAGAGCCTGGCCCTGCGGCTGGCGGCGTGCATGGCGCGCAGCGAGGGGTGGCTGGCGGAGCACATGCTGGTATGGGGCATGGTTAGAGTGAGGTAGGGAGAATGGGGTTATAGTGGGGAGAATGGGGTTAGAGTGAGGTAGGGAGAATGGGGTTATAGTGGGGTTAGAGTGAGGTAGGGAGAATGGGGTTATAGGTGGCCTGCATGGCGCGCAGCGAGGGGTGGCTGGCGGAGCACATGCTGGTATGGGGCAGGGTTAGAGTGAGGTAGGGAGAATGGGGTTATAGTGGGGTTAGAGTGAGGTAGGGAGAATGGGGTTATAGGTGGCCTGCATGGCGCGCAGCGAGGGGTGGCTGGCGGAGCACATGCTGGTATGGGGCATGGGGCAGGGTTAGAGTGAGGTAGGGAGAATGGGGTTATAGTGGGGTAGAATGGGGTTATAGTGGGGAGAATGGGGTTAGAGTGGGGTTATAGTGGGGTAGAATGGGGTTAGAGTGGGGAGAATGGGGTTATAGTGGGGGAGAATGGGGTTAGAGTGGGGTTATAGTGGGGTAGAATGGGGTTAGAGTGGGGAGAATGGGGTTATAGTGGGGGAGAATGGGGTTAGAGTGGGGTTATAGTGGGGTAGGATGGGGTTAGAGTGGGGTTATAGTGGGGTAGGATGGGGTTAGAGTGGGGGAGAATGGGGTTACAGTGGGTTAGAAGGGGGTATAATGGGTTAGAATGAGGTAGAATGGGCTTATAAAGGGCTATAATGTGACAAAATGTGTTAGATTGGGGTTATGATGAGGTTATAGTGGGTTAGAAAAGGGTATAATGGGTTATAATGGGGTAGAATGGGGTTATAATGGGATTATAGTGGGTTAGAAGAGGGTATAATGGGGTAGAATGGGGTTATAATGGGGTTATTATGGGTTAATGGGGATATAATGAGTTATAATGGGGTGTAAAAGGGTATAAAGAGGTAGAATGGGATAATGAAAGCGTGTAAGGAAATATAATGGGGTATAATGGGGTACAAAAGGTTATAGTGGGGGTATAATGAGGTTACAGTGGGGTATAATGGGGTGCAGTGGGGTATAAGGGGGGTTTTATGGGGTTATAATGGGGCAGAATGAGTTTCAATTGGGTATAATGGTGTAGAGTGAGGTAAAACGGGGTATAATGGGTTATAAAGGGGTTATAATGGCTTATAATGGGGTGATAATGGGGTATAATGGGGTTATAGTGGGGTGTAAAGGGGTATAATGGGTTATAATGGGGTGTAATGGGTTATAAAGGGGTTATAATGGGTTATAATGGGGTGATAGTGGGGTATAATGGGGTGATAGCGGGGGTAAAGGGGTATAATGGGGTATAATGGGTTATAGTGGGGGTATAATGGGGTATAATGGGGTACAAAAGGTTATAGCGGGGGTATAATGAGGTTACAGTGGGGTATAATGGGGTGCAGTGGGGTATAAGGGGGGTTTTATGGGGTTATAATGGGGCAGAATGAGTTTCAATTGGGTATAATGGTGTAGGGTGGGGTAAAACGGGGTATAATGGGTTATAAAGGGGTTATAATGGCTTATAATGGGGTGATAATGGGGTATAACGGGGTTATAGGGGGGGTAAAGGGGTATAATGGGTTATAATGGGGTATAATGGGGTATAAAGGGGTTATAATGGCTTATAATGGGGTGATAGTGGGGTATAATGGGGTTATAGTGGGGGTAAAGGGGTATAATGGGTTATAATGGGGTATAATGGATTATAATGGGGTATAATGGGGTATAATGGGGTATAATGGGCTCCAAGGGGTTATAATGGGGTATATTGGGGTTATAATGGGCTATAGTGGGACGCAATGGGGTTATAATGGTGTTACGGGGGGGATAATGGGCTCATAGTGGGGTACAGTGGGGGCTATGGGTGGTTATTGGGGGTTGCAGTTTTGGGGTCGTTCTTGAGGGTTTTGGGGTCGTTTCCGATGGTTTTGGGGTCGTTTCTGATGGTTTTGGGGTCGTTTCCGATGGTTTTGGGGTCGTTTCCGATGGTTTTGGGGTCATTTCTGATGGTTTTGGGGTCGTTTCCGATGGTTTTGGGGTCGTTTCCGATGGTTTTTGCCATTTTGGGGCTGACTTTGGGCTCTTTTCCCCCAGATCATGGGGGTCCAGGACCCGCAGGGCCGCAAGCGGTACCTGGCGGGGGCCTTCCCCAGTGCCTGCGGCAAAACCAACCTGGCCATGATGCGCCCGGCGCTGCCCGGCTGGAGCGTGACCTGCGTGGGGGACGACATCGCCTGGATGCGCTTCGACAGCCAAGGTGGGGCCGGGGGGACCTACGGGGATCCATAGGGATCCATAGGGATCCGTAGGGAGCCGTTGTTTCACATTGAACCCCATTGAGTCCGTTGAACCCCATTGAACTCCATTGACCCCCATTGATACTGATTGAACCCCATTGACTCCACTGAGCCCCATTGATCCCCACTGATCCCCATTGACCCCCAGTGATACTGATTGAACCCCATTGACTCCACTGAGCCCCATTGATCCCCACTGATCCCCATTGACCCCCAGTGATACTGATTGAACCCTATTGACTCCATTGAACCCCATTGATCCCCATTGACCCCCATTGATACTGATTGAATCCCATTGACTCCATTGAACCCCATTGATCCCCATTGACCCCCATTGACCCCCAGTGATACTGATTGAACCCCATTGACTCCATTGAACCCCATTGATCCCCATTGATACTCAGTGAACCCCATTGACTCTATTGAACCCCATTGAACCCCATTGACCCTCATTGATCCCCATTGACTCTGTTGAAACCTATTGACTCCATTGAACCCCATTGATCCCCATTGAACCCCATTGACTCTGTTGAACCCCATTGAACCCCATTGACCCCCATTGATCCCCATTGACTATTGAACCCTATTGACTCCATTGAACCCCACTGATCCCCATTGAACCCCATTGACTCCATTGAACCCCATTGATCCCCACTGATCCCCATTGACCCCCATTTATACTGATTGAACCCCATTGACTCCATTGAACCCCATTGAACCCCATTGACCCCCATTGATTCCCATTGACTGTTGAAACCTATTGACTCCATTGAACCCCATTGATCCCCATTGAACCCCATTGGCTCCATTGAACCCCATTGACTCCATTGAACCCCACTGATCCCCATTGAACCCCATTGACTCCGTTGAACCCCATTGAACCCCATTGACCCCCATTGATCCCCGCTGACCCCCATTGAACCCCATTGACTCCATTGAACCCCATTGATCCCCACTGATCCCCATTGACCCCCATTGATACTCATTGAACCCCATTGACTCCATTGAACCCCATTGATCCCCATTGATACTCAGTGAACCCCATTGACTCCATTGAACCCCATTAAACCCCATTGACCCCCATTGATTCCCATTGACTGTTGAAACCTATTGACTCCATTGAACCCCATTGATCCCCATTGAACCCCATTGGCTCCATTGAACCCCATTGACTCCATTGAACCCCACTGATCCCCATTGAACCCCATTGACTCCATTGAACCCCATTGAACCCCATTGACCCCCATTGATCCCCGCTGACCCCCATTGATCCCCGCTGACCCCTATTGAACCCCATTGACTCCATTGAACCCCATTGACCTCCATTGATCCCCATTGACCCCCATTGATACTGATTGAACCCCATTGACTCTATTGAAACCCATTGAATCCCATTGACCCCCATTGATCCCCATTGACTCCGTTGAACCCCATTGAACCCCATTGACCCCCATTGATCCCCGCTGACCCCCATTGAACCCCATTGACCTCCATTGATCCCCATTGACCCCCATTGACCTCCATTGATCCCCATTGACCCCCATTGATACCGCCCCCCCGCAGGCCGCCTCCGCGCCATCAACCCCGAGCGCGGGTTCTTCGGGGTGGCCCCGGGCACGTCGGAGGCCACCAACCCGGTGGCCATGGCCACCATCCGCCGCGACACCATCTTCACCAACGTGGGGCTCACCGACGGCGGCGACGTCTACTGGGAGGGCATCGGCCACACACTGCCCCCCGGCGCCACCGTCACCTCCTGGCGCGGCCGACCCTGGGCGCCCGGTCAGTGCCGGGGGGTACGGGGGGGGCAGCGCTGCCTTCTGATTGGTCCCATCTGCCCATCGCCGCTCTCTGATTGGTCCCTTCCACCCATCGCTGCTCTCTGATTGGTCCCTTCCTCCCATCCTCTCTCTCTGATTGGTCCCTTCCACCCATTGCTGCTCTCCGATTGGTCCCTTCCTCCCATCCTCTCTCTCTGATTGGTCCCTTCCGCCCATCGCCGCTCTCCGATTGGTCCCTTCCTCCCATCCTCTCTCTCTGATTGGTCCCTTCTGCCCATCGCCGCTCTCTGATTGGTCCCTTCCTCCCATCCTCTCTCTCTGATTGGTCCCTTCCGCCCATCGCCGCTCTCCGATTGGTCCCTTCCTCCCATCCTCTCTCTCTGATTGGTCCCTTCCACCCATCACCGCTCTCTGATTGGTCCCTTCCACCCATTGCAGCTCTCCGATTGGTCCCTTCCTCCCATCCTCTCTCTCTGATTGGTCCCTTCCGCCCATCACCCCTCTCTGATTGGTCCCTTCCCCCCATCGCCACTCTCTGATTGGTCCCTTCCTCCCATCCTCTCTCTCTGATTGGTCCCTTCCCCCCATCGCCACTCTCTGATTGGTCCCTTCCTCCCATCCTCTCTCTCTGATTGGTCCCTTCCCCCCATCGCCACTCTCTGATTGGTCCCTTCCTCCCATCCTCTCTCTCTGATTGGTCCCTTCCGCCCATCGCCGCTCTCTGATTGACCGCTCCTCCCATGCCCACTTTCTGATTGGCTGCTGCCCCACGCTCTCTCTCTGATTGGTCCCTTCCCCCCCTCCCCTCTCCCTGATTGGTCCCTTCCCCCCCCACCCTCTCCCTGATTGGCCGCTGCCCGCAGGTGACCCCGAGCCCTGCGCGCACCCCAACGCCCGTTTCTGCGCCCCCGCCTCCAACTGCCCCATTATGGACCCCGCGTGGGAGGACCCCGAGGGGGTCCCCATCGACGCCATCATCCTGGGGGGGCGGCGCCCCCACGGTGAGGCCCCGCCCCCCCCCCTCCCTCGGCCAATGGGGTGGCGGCGCGGCGCTGACGTCACAACGCTTGCAGGCGTCCCATTGGTCTTCGAGGCGTTCAATTGGCAGCACGGGGTCTTCCTGGGCAGCGCCATGAGGAGCGAGGCCACGGCGGCGGCCGAGCACAAGGGTGGGACCCATAGGGACCCATAGGGACCCATAGAGCCCCATAGAGCCCCATAGAGACCCATAGAGACCCATAGAGAGGGGCAGTGCCCCATAGAGCCCGATAGACGGGGCCCAGTGCCCCATAACCAAGCCCAGCGTCCCATAACCACCTCCCCCCACCCCATGAGTGCCCCATAACCACCCCATATCCAGGTCCCACCACCCCACAACCACCCCCCACCCGCCCCACACCCCATAACTCCATCCCCCCACCCCATAACCACCTCCCCCTGCCCCATAGCCACCCCATAACCACGTTCCCACCACCCATATCCAGGTCCCACCACCCCACAACCACCCCCCACCCGCCCCACACCCCATAACTCCATCCCCCCACCCCATAACCATCTCTCCCCACCCCATAACCACCCCATACCGAGGTCCCACCACCCCACAACCACCCCCCACCCCATAACCATCTCTCCCCACCCCATAACCACCCCATATCCAGGTCCCACCACCCCACAACCACCCCACAACCACCCCCCACCCCATAACCATCTCTCCCCACCCCATAACCACCCCATACCCAGGTCCCACCACCCCACAACCACCCCCCACCCCATAACCATCTCTCCCCACCCCATAACCACCCCATAACCACCCCATATCCAGGTCCCACCACCCCACAACCACCCCCCACCCCATAACCATCTCTCCCCACCCCATAACCACCCCATATCCAGGTCCCACCACCCCACAACCACCCCCCACACCCCATAACTCCATCCCCCCACCCCATAACCATCTCTCCCCACCCCATAACCACCCCATACCGAGGTCCCACCACCCCACAACCACCCCCCACCCCATAACCATCTCTCCCCACCCCATAACCACCCCATACCCAGGTCCCACCACCCCACAACCACCCCCCACCCCATAACCATCTCTCCCCACCCCATAACCACCCCATAACCACCCCATATCCAGGTCCCACCACCCCACAACCACCCCCCACCCCATAACCATCTCTCCCCACCCCATAACCACCCCATATCCAGGTCCCACCACCCCACAACCACCCCCCACACCCCATAACTCCATCCCCCCACCCCATAACCATCTCTCCCCACCCCATAACCACCCCATACCGAGGTCCCACCACCCCACAACCACCCCCCACCCCATAACCATCTCTCCCCACCCCATAACCACCCCATACCCAGGTCCCACCACCCCACAACCACCCCCCACCCCATAACCATCTCTCCCCACCCCATAACCACCCCATAACCACCCCATATCCAGGTCCCACCACCCCACAACCACCCCCCACCACCCCACAACCACCCCCCACCCCATAACCATCTCTCCCCACCCCATAACCACCCCATACCCAGGTCCCCCCACCCCATAACCATCTCTCCCCACCCCATAACCACCCCATAACCACCCCATACCCAGGTCCCACCACCCCACAACCCCATCCCCCCACCCCATAAGCGCCCCATAACCCCCCCCTCTATCCCCCCCCCATAGGGCGGCAGCTCCTCCACGACCCCTTGGCCATGCGCCCCTTCTTCGGCTACAACGCGGGGCAGCACCTGCAGCATTGGTTGGCCATGGGGGCCCGCGCCGGCGCCCGCCCCCCCCGCGTCTTCCACGTCAACTGGTTCCTGCGCGACCAATCGGGAGCCTTCTTATGGCCGGGCTTCGGCCACAACGCCCGCGTCCTGGCGTGGATCTGCGCCCGCATCGACGGCGAAGGCGGCGCCGTCGCCACCCCCATCGGGATGGTCCCTTCCGAAGGGGCCCTGGAGCTGGGGGGGCTGCGGGGGGTGCGGCACCGCGACCTCTTCCCCGTGGAGCGCGGCTTCTGGGAGCGCGAGTGCCGGGAGCTGCGCGCCTTCTACGAGGAGCACTTCGGGCGCCACCTCCCCGCGGAGGTGCTGCAGGAGCTGCGGGCGCTGGAGGGAAGGCTGCGCGGGGCGTAGGGCGGCCAATCGGGAGGCGCGGGGCGTAGGGCGGCCAATGGGGACTCACTGAGCGTCGTGGGGTGGGTTGGTCAATGGGTGCCCATTGGGTGTCATACATTGGTCAATGGGCGCCCGTTGGGTGTCATACATTGGTCAATGGGCGCCCGTTGGGTGTCATACATTGGTCAATGGGCGACCATTGGGTGTCATACATTGGTCAATGGGAACCCGTTGGGTGTCATACATTGGTCAATGGGCGACCATTGGGTGTCGTGGGTTGGGTTGGTCAATGGGCGCCCGTTGGGTGTCATACATTGGTCAATGGGCGACCATTGGGTGTCGTGGGTTGGTCAATGGGCGCCCGTTGGGTGTCGTGGGTTGGGTTGGTCAATGGGCACCCGTTGGGTGTCATGGGTTGGGTTGGTCAATGGGCACCCGTTGGGTGTCGTGGGTTGGGTTGGTCAATGAGCACCCATTGGGTGTCGTGGGTTGGTCAATGGGTGCCCGTTGGGTGTCGTGGGTTGGGTTGGTCAATGGGTGCCTGTTGGGTGTCGTGGGTTGGTCAATGGGCGACCATTGGGTGTCATGGGTTGGGTTGGTCAATGGGTGCCCGTTGGGTGTCGTGGGTTGGGTTGGTCAATGGGTGCCCGTTGGGTGTCGTGGGTTGGGTTGGTCAATGGGCGCCCGTTGGGTGTCATGGGTTGGGTTGGTCAATGGGCGCCCGTTGGGTGTCGTGGGTTGGGTTGGTCAATGAGCACCCATTGGGTGTCGTGGGTTGATCAATGGGTGCCCGTTGGGTGTCGTGGGTTGGGTTGGTCAATGGGTGCCTGTTGGGTGTCGTGGGTTGGTCAATGGGCGACCATTGGGTGTCATGGGTTGGTCAATGGGCGCCTATTGGGTGTCATGGGTTGGTCAATGGGCGCCCATTGGGTGTCATACGTTGGTCAATGGGCGCCCGTTGGGTGTCGTGGGTTGGTCAATGGGTGCCCATTGGGTGTCATGGGTTGGTCAATGGGCGCCCGTTGGGTGTCGTGGGTTGGTCAATGGGCGCCCGTTGGGTGTCGTGGGTTGGTCAATGGGCGCCCGTTGGGTGTCATACATTGGTCAATGGGCGCCCATTGGGTGTCATACGTTGGTCAATGGGCGCCCGTTGGGTGTCGTGGGTTGGTCAATGGGTGCCCATTGGGTGTCATGGGTTGGTCAATGGGCGCCCGTTGGGTGTCGTGGGTTGGTCAATGGGCGCCCGTTGGGTGTCGTGGGTTGGTCAATGGGCACCCGTTGGGTGTCGTGGGTTGGTCAATGGGCGCCCATTGGGTGTCGTGGGTTGGCCAATGGGCGCCCGTTGGGTGTCGTGGGTTGGGTTGGTCAATGGGTGCCCGTTGGGTGTCGTGGGTTGGTCAATGGGTGCCCATTGGGTGTCGTGGGTTGGTCAATGGGTGCCCATTGGGTGTCATGGGTTGGTCAATGGGTGCCCATTGGGTGTCATGGGTTGGTCAATGGGTGCCCATTGGGTGTCATACATTGGTCAATGGGCGCCCATTGGGTGTCATACATTGGTCAGTGGGCGCCCATTGGGTGTCATACATTGGTCAGTGGGTGCCCATTGGGTGTCATGGGTTGATCAATGGCCATGGGCACCCATTGGCCATCGCGGTTGCCCAATGGGCATCGCCATTGGGTGACCATTATGGGCTGGAGGCCATTGGGACCCATTGAGCATCGTTGCCCCATGGCCCCCGTCCTGCTCACACCCCATTGGCCACTGCCCGCTCAGCGCCCGTCCTCATTGGCCGGCCGCCACCTTGCCCACGGCATCGCCCCAACCCCTGCCCGGCTCTGATTGGCCCTTTAGCCGAGCTGCCCGCGCCCTATTGGCTGAGAGATGGCCTCGTCCTCCCATTGGCCAATGGGGGGAGGAGGCGGCGCTTCTATGGACCAATAAAAGAGCCCCCTGAGGGGGGCGTGGCCTTGAACTGCGCTCGCGTGTCCTTATTGGTTGGGTTCTATGATGATGTCAGAGGGGGCGGGGCCACGCGGGGGAGGGTCCAAAGGCCACGGGGGGGGGGGGGGGGGGGAGCAAAGGGCGCCGAAGGGGCGGGGCCGAGCGCCCCCCCACAGCAGCCAATCAGGAGCCGCCCTCCACACTCTCATCAACCAATCAGGAGCCGCCCGCCCGCCGCGCCCTTTTCAGCCAATCAGCACTCGCCTCTTATCGCCCTCTCTCCCCCCCACCCTTTACCGAGCCAATCAGCAGCCGCCTCTTATCGCCCTCTCCCCCCCCTCCGCTTTCCCCTGCCCACGTGGCCTCTCCTCGTCCAATCAGCGCTCGCTCCCCCGCCCCCTCCCCTTCCGCCGTGCGTGGCCACGCCCCCCCCTCCCCCAACCGCGCGCGGACGTAAACAAGCGGCGGTCGCGCGCGGTCGCGGCGGGCTCTGATTGGTCGGCGGTAACGAAGGGAGGGGGGGAGCGGCTCCTGATTGGTCGGCGAGGGGGCGGGGGGGGGGGGCGGTGGGCGCGGGAAGAGGCGGGGGGCGCCAAACGGAGCCCCTCGGGTTCTGATTGGCTGAGGAGCGCGGGAAAAGGGGGGGGGGGTGTTGCTATGGTAACCGGAAGAGTCTCTCTCTCTCTCTCTCCCCCCCCCCCCCCCTTCCTGCAGGCAGCCAATGGGATCGCAGAGCAGCAGCGGGGGGGCGGGGCCGGAAGAGGAGGGGAGGGGGGAGGGGCAGGAGGAGGATGACGTCGACCTGAGGAGGGTCGTGGCACTGCTGCTGGGCCGGTACCGGGGGGGAGGGGCGTCCGAGGGGGGATATGGGGGGGATATGGGGCTCTATGGGGCTCTATGGGGGTCTATGGGGTGACATGGGGGGTCTATGGGGGTCTGTGGGGCTCTATGGGGCGATATGGGGGGGATATGGGGGTCTATGGGGCTCTATGGGGGGTCTATGGGGCTCTATGGGGCGATATGGGGGGTCTATGGGGGTATATGGGGGGTCTATGGGGCTCTATGGAGCGATATGGGGAGTCTATGGGGCTCTGTGGGGGAGATATGGGGGTCTATGGGGGTTTATGGGGCTCTATGGGGGTTTATGGGGCTCTATGGGGGGTCTATGGGGGTATATGGGGCTCTATGGGGCGATATGGGGGGTCTATGGGGGTCTATGGGGCTCTATGGAGCGATATGGGGAGTCTATGGGGCTCTGTGGGGGGGATATGGGGGTCTATGGGGGTTTATGGGGCTTTATGGGGCGATATGGGGGGTCTATGGGGCTCTGTGGGGGGGATATGGGGGTCTATGGGGCGATATGGGGGTCTATACGGGGTCTGTGGGGTTCTATGGGGGGCTATGGGGGTCCCTGTGTGTCCCTATGGGTCCCTATGTGTCCCTATGGGTCCCTATGGGTCCCTATGGATCCGTATCGATCCCTATGGGTCCCTATGGTCCCTATGGGTCCCTATGGGTCCGTATCGATCCCTATGGGTCCCTATGGGTCCCTATGGTCCCTATGGGTCCCTATGGGTCCCTATGGGTCCGTATCGATCCCTATGGGTCCCTATGGGTCCGTATCGATCCCTATGGGTCTCTATGGGTCCCTATGGGTCCCTATGGTCCCTATGGGTCCCTATGGGTCTCTATGGGTCCCTATGGGTCCCTATGGGTTTCTATGGGTCCCTATGGGTCCCTATGGGTCCCTATGGGTCTCTATGTGTCCCTATGGGTCCCTATGGGTCTCTATGGGTCCCTATGGGTCCCTATGGGTCCGTATCGATCCCTATGGGTCCCTATGGGTCCCTATGGGTCCGTATCGATCCCTATGGGCCCCCCCAGGGGCCGTTCGGGCCGGGACCCCTCGGATGAGGAAGAAGAGGAGGAAGAGCCCTGGGGGTGGGGCACCGCTGACGTCACGCCCCCGGGTAGGAGGGGGCGGGGCTTAAACGGGGAGGAGGCGTGGCCAGGAGGGGGAGGGGGATTGAGGGGTTTCCTTATAAGGCAGAGTGTGGGAGGGGCTTGGAGTGGGGGCTTCGCCCCGCCCCCCTGACGTCACGTCCCTCCAAGCCCCGCCCCCTCCGGACACGCGGGCTCTGGACGGGCACGAGCTGAAAGCTCAGCTCCTATTGGCCCGCGGGAAAGGGGCGGGGCCCGGCCCCCCGGAGGAGCACGTGACCCGGCTGCTGCGGCAGGTGGGGGCTATGGGGCAATGGGGGCAATGGGGGGCAATGGGGGTAATGGGGGCAATGGGGGGCAATGGGGGGCAATGGGGGTAATGGGGGCTATGGGGGGTAATGGGGGGCAATGGGGGCTATGGGGGCAATGGGGGCTATGGGGCAATGGGGGCAATGGGGGGTAATGGGGGCTATGGGGGGTAATGGGGGCAATGGGGGCTATGGGGCTATGGGGGGGTCTATGGGGGGTAATGGGGGCAATGGGGGCTATGGGGGTAATGGGGGCTATGGGGCAATGGGGGGGTATGGGGGGTCTATGGGGGGCAATGGGGGGTAATGGGGGGTAATGGGGGGTAATGGGGGCTATGGGGGGTAATGGGGGGCAATGGGGGCTATGGGGCTATGGGGGGGTCTATGGGGGGTAATGGGGGGCAATGGGGGCTATGGGGGTAATGGGGGCTATGGGGCAATGGGGGGGTATGGGGGGTCTATGGGGGGCAATGGGGGGCAATGGGGGGCAATGGGGGGTAATGGGGGCTATGGGGGGTAATGGGGGTAATGGGGGCTATGGGGGGCAATGGGGGGTAATGGGGGCAATGGGGGTAATGGGGGCTATGGGGCTATGGGGGCAATGGGGGGTAATGGGGGCTATGGGGCAATGGGGGGCAATGGGGGCTATGGGGGGTAATGGGGGCAATGGGGGGTAATGGGGGGCAATGGGGGCTATGGGGGGTAATGGGGGCTATGGGGCTATGGGGGCAATGGGGGGTAATGGGGGGTAATGGGGGCTATGGGGGCAATGGGGGGTAATGGGGGCAATGGGGGGCAATGGGGGGCAATGGGGGGTAATGGGGGCAATGGGGGGCAATGGGGGGCAATGGGGGGTAATGGGGGCTATAGGGGGCAATGGGGGCTATGGGGCTATGGGGGCAATGGGGGGTAATGGGGGCTATGGGGGGCAATGGGGGCTATGGGGGGTCTATGGGGGGTAATGGGGGGCAATGGGGGGTAATGGGGGCTATGGGGGCAATGGGGGGTAATGGGGGCAATGGGGGGCAATGGGGGGTAATGGGGGCTATGGGGGGCAATGGGGGCTATGGGGGGTCTATGGGGGGTAATGGGGGGCAATGGGGGGTAATGGGGGCAATGGGGGGTAATGGGGGCTATAGGGGGCAATGGGGGCTATGGGGCTATGGGGGCAATGGGGGGTAATGGGGGCTATGGGGGGCAATGGGGGCTATGGGGGGTCTATGGGGGGTAATGGGGGGCAATGGGGGGTAATGGGGGCAATGTGGGGCTATGGGGCAATGGCTATGGGGGGATATGGGGGGTCTATGGGAGCTATGGGGGGCAATGGGGGCAATGGGGGGCAATGAGGGCTATGGGGGTATGGAGGGTAATGGGGGCTATGGGGCTATGGGGGGCGCAGGCAGCAGGTTGCTGCGCATCCAGCAGGGGGCGGTACAGTGCCGCGGGGGGGGGGTCAGCCAAGGACACTCCCCTTGCGCACTATGGGGTCTCTATGGGTTCCTATGGGTCTCTATGGGTCTCTATGGGTTCCTATGGGTCTCTATGGGGTCCCTATGGGTCTCTATGGGTCTCTATGGGGTCTCTATGGGTTCCTATGGATCCTCTATGGGTCTCTATGGCTCTCTATGGGGTCTCTATGGGTCTCTATGGGTCTCTATGGGGTCTCTATGGGTTCCTATGGGTCTCTATGGGTCTCTATGGGTCTCTATGGGGTCTCTATGGGTCTCTATGGGGTCTCTATGGGTCTCTATGGGTCCTTATGGGTCTCTATGGGGTCCCTATGGGTCTCTATGGGTCCTTATGGGTCTCTATGGGGTCTCTATGGGTCTCTATGGGTCTCTATGGGTCTCTATGGGGTCTCTATGGGTCTCTATGGGTCCTTATGGGTCTCTATGGGGTCCCTATGAGTCTCTATCGGTCCTTATGGGTCTCTATGGGGTCTCTATGGGTCTCTATGGGTCTCTATGGGGTCTCTATGGGTCTCTATGGGTCCTTATGGGTCTCTATGGGGTCCCTATGGGTCTCTATGGGTCTCTATGGGTTCCTATGGGTCCTCTATGGGTCTCTATGGGTCTCTATGGGGTCTCTATGGGTTCCTATGGATCCTCTATGGGTCTCTATGGGTCTCTGTGGGGTCTCTATGGGTTCCTATGGATCCTTATGGGTCTCTGTGGGTCCGTATGGGGTCCCTATGGGTCTCTATGGGGTCCCTATGGGTCTCTATGGGGTCCCTATGGGTCTCTGTGGGTCTCTCTCTATGGGTCCTTATGGGTCTCTATGGGGTCTCTATGGGTCTCTATGGGTTCCTATGGGTCCTCTATGGGTCTCTATGGGTCTCTATGGGGTCCCTATGGGTCTCTATGGGTCTCTATGGATCCTTATGGGTCTCTGTGGGTCCGTATGGGGTCCCTATGGGTCTCTATGGGGTCCCTATGGGTCTCTATGGGGTCCCTATGGGTCTCTGTGGGTCTCTCTCTATGGGTCCTTATGGGTCTCTATGGGGTCCCTATGGGTCTCTGTGGGGTCCCTATGGGTCCCTATGGGTCTCTATGGGGTCCCTATGGGGTCCCTATGGGTCTCTATGGGTCCCTATGGGTCCCTATGGGTCCCTATGGGGTCTCTATGGGTCTCTATGGGTCTCTATGGGTCCCTATGGGTCCCTATGGGTCTCTATGGGTCTCTATGGGTCCCTATGGGTCCTTTGTCTCTCCCCCCAGCGCGAATGGGGCCGGTGCCGCAACAGCAGCTTCTCCTATGGGGAGCGCTCACTGCTGAGCTCTCAGTGAGTCCATGGGGGGGGGGGGGAGCGATGTGGGGCGCAATGGGCACTTATGGGGCGCCCCATAACCACCCCCCCTCTGCCCCCCAAGTTTTCTGCCCAACCGCGAGGCCTTCGCTGACTCCTACCCCCAAAAGGCTTTTTGTGGCCTCTTCTCCCCCGATGGCTCCCTCTTCGTCTCGGCCTGCCAAGGTGGCTATGGGGCGCTATGGGGCGCTATGGGGTGGCTATGGGGTGGCTATGGGGCGCTATGGGGCGCTATGGGGCGCTAGGGGGGGGCTATGGGGCGCTATGGGGTGGCTATGGGGTGGCTATGGGGCGCTAGGGGGTGGCTATGGGGCGCTATGGGGTGGCTATGGGGTGGCTATGGGGCGCTAGGGGGTGGCTATGGGGCGCTATGGGGTGGCTATGGGGCGCTATGGGGCGCTGGGGGGGGCTATGGGGTGGCTATGGGGCGCTATGGGGTGGCTATGGGGCGCTATGGGGCGCTATGGGGTGGCTATGGGGCGCTATGGGGTGGCTATGGGGCGCTATGGGGCGCTGGGGGGGGCTATGGGGTGGCTATGGGGCGCTATGGGGTGGCTATGGGGTGCTAGGGGGTGGCTATGGGGTGGCTATGGGGCGCTATGGGGTGGCTATGGGGTGGCTATGGGGCGCTATGGGGTGGCTATGGGGTGGCTATGGGGCGCTAGGGGGTGGCTATGGGGTGGCTATGGGGCGCTAGGGGGTGGCTATGGGGCGCTATGGGGTGGCTATGGGGTGGCTATGGGGCGCTAGGGGGTGGCTATGGGGCGCTATGGGGTGTCTGTGGGGTGCTGTGGGGGTCTATGGGGGGCCTATGGGGGGGTAGAGGGATCTATGGGGGGATATAGGGTTCTATGGGGGGTCTATGGGGTGCTATGGAGTGTCTATGGGGCGCTGTGGGGGTCTGTGGTGTGTCTATGGGGGGATATGGGGGTCTATGGGGTGGCTATGCGGTGCTATGGGGCGCTATGGGGTGGCTATGGGGCGCTATGGGGTGGCTATGGGGCACTATGGGGTGGCTATGGTGTGGCTATGGGGCGCTATGGGGTGGCTATGGGGCGCTATGGGGTGGCTATGGGGTGGCTATGGGGTGCTGTGGGGGTCTATGGGGGGTCTATGGGGGGATATAGGGATCTATGGGGTGCTATGGGGTGTCTGTGGGGTGCTGTGGGGGTCTATGGGGGGCCTATGGGGGGGTAGAGGGATCTATGGGGGGATATAGGGTTCTCTGGGGGGTCTATGGGGTGCTATGGAGTGTCTATGGGGCGCTGTGGGGGTCTGTGCTGTGTCTATGGGGGTCTATGGGGTGGCTATGGGGTGCTGGGGGGGCCATGGGGGGTCTATGGGGTGCTATGGAGTGGCTGTGGGGGGCTATGGGGGGCTATGGGGGGATATAGGGGTCTATGGGGCTCTATGGGGCGCTATGGGGCTCCCTAAGCCCGTCCCCCATTGGCCCGCCGTGGCCCCGCCCCCCCTCCGCAGACCACACCCTGCGCTTCTATTGGTCGCGGGAGGGCTCCCGGCTCCGCCCCTTCCGCTCGTGCCGCGCCCGCGACGTGGGGTGGAGCGTTCTGGACGTGGCCTTCAGCCCCGACGGCGCCCACTGCGTCTATTGCAGCTGGGCCGGAGCCGGTGCGCGGCCGCCCCATAGCGCTGCCCCATAGCGCTGCCCCATAGCACTGCCCCATAGCGCTGCCCCATAGCGCTGCCCCATAGCGCTGCCCCATAGCGCTGCCCCATAGATGGGGGGGACCCATAGGGGAGTCCTATAGACAGAGGGGGACCCATAGCGCTGCCCCATAGACAGCGGGGGACCCATAGGGGAGCCCTATAGATGGGGGCTGCCCCATAGCACTGCCCCATAGCGCTGCCCCATAGATGGGGGGGACCCATAGGGGAGTCCTATAGACAGAGGGGGACCCATAGCGCTGCCCCATAGACAGCGGGGGACCCATAGGGGAGCCCTATAGATGGGGGCTGCCCCATAGCGCTGCCCCATAGCGCTGCCCCATAGACGGGGGGGACCCATAGGGGAGTCCTATAGATGGGGGGTGACCCATAGCGCTGCCCCATAGACAGGGGGGACCCATAGGGGAGCCCTATTGGTGGGGGCTGCCCCATAGCACTGCCCCATAGACAGGGGGGACCCATAGGGGGTGTCCTATAGATGGGGGGTGACCCATAGCGCTGCCCCATAGCACTGCCCCATAGACAGGGGGGACCCATAGGGGGTGTCCTATAGATGGGGGGTGACCCATAGCGCTGCCCCATAGCACTGCCCCATAGACAGGGGGGACCCATAGGGGGTGTCCTATAGATGGGGGGTGACCCATAGCGCTGCCCCATAGACGGAGGGGACCCATAGGGGAGTCCTATAGATGGGGGGTGACCCATAGCACTGCCCCATAGACGGGGGGAGACCCATAGGGGAGCCCTATAGGTGGGGGCTGCCCCATAGTGCTGCCTCATAGCGCTGCCCCATAGACAGGGGGTGACCCATAGCGCTACCCCATAGACAGCGGGGGACCCATAGCGCTGCCCCATAGCACTGCCCCATAGACAGCGGGGGACCCATAGTGTTGCCCCATAGCACTGCCCCATAGACAGCGGGTGACCCATAGGGGAGTGCTATAGATGGGGGGTGACCCATAGGGGGTGTCCTATAGATGGGGGGTGACCCATAGCGCTGCCCCATAGCGCTGCCCCATAGACAGCGGGTGACCCATAGGGGAGTGCTATAGACGGGGGGTGACCCATAGGGCTGACCCATAGAGGGGTCCGGCACATAGGGGGTGCCCTATAGATGGGTCCGACCCATAGGGGGTGCTCTATAGGTGGGGGGTGACCCCTAGGGGTGCCCCATAGAGGGGGGGGTCTGACCCATAGGGGGTGCCCCATAGAGAGGGAGGGGGTTTCTGACCCATAGATGGGGGTGCCCCAGAGATGGGGGTCTGACCTATAGGGGGCGGGTGCCCCATAGATGGGGGGTGCCCCATAGAGGGAGATTCCAGCCAATGGGGGTGGAGCTGAAGGGGTTGGGGGCGTGGCTTGCATAGGACACGCCCCCTCCCCCCCCCAGTCCATGTCTATGACATCTATGGGGAGGGAGATACGCACACGGCTCTGGACTTGAGGTATGGGGCTCTATGGGGTGGGCTATGGGGTCTATGGGGCTCTATGGGGTGGGTTATGGGGTCTATGGGGCTCTATGGGGTGGGCTATGGGGTCTATGGGGCTCTATGGGGTGGGTTATGGGGTCTATGGGGCTCTATGGGGTGGGCTATGGGGTCTATGGGGCTCTATGGGGTGGGTTATGTGGTCTATGGGGCTCTATGGGGTGGGCTATGGGGTCTATGGGGCTCTATGGGATGGGCTATGGGCTCTATGGGGTGGGCTATGGGCTCTATGGGGTGGGTTATGGGGTCTATGGGGTGGGCTATGTGGTCTATGGGGCTCTATGGGGTGGGCTATGGGGTCTATGGGGCTCTATGGGGTGGGTTATGGGCTCTATGGGGTGGGCTATGGGGTCTATGGGGCTCTATGGGGTGGGCTATGGGGTCTATGGGGCTCTATGGGGTGGGTTATGTGGTCTATGGGGCTCTATGGGGTGGGCTATGGGGTCTATGGGGCTCTATGGGATGGGCTATGGGCTCTATGGGGTGGGCTATGGGCTCTATGGGGTGGGTTATGGGGTCTATGGGGTGGGCTATGTGGTCTATGGGGCTCTATGGGGTGGGCTATGGGGTCTATGGGGCTCTATGGGGTGGGTTATGGGCTCTATGGGGTGGGCTATGTGGTCTATGGGGCTCTATGGGGTGGGCTATGGGGTCTATGGGGCTCTATGGGGTGGGTTATGGGCTCTATGGGGTGGGCTATGGGGTCTATGGGGCTCTATGGGGTGGGCTATGGGGTCTATGGGGCTCTATGGGGTGGGCTATGGGCTCTATGGGGTGGGCTATGGGGTCTATGGGGCTCTATGGGGTGGGCTATGGGCTCTATGGGGCGGGTTATGGGGTCTATGGGGCTCTATGGGGTGGGCTATGGGCTCTATGGGGTGGGCTATGGGCTCTATGGGGTGGGCTATGGGGTCTATGGGGCTCTATGGGATGGGCTATGGGCTCTATGGGGTGGGCTATGGGCTCTATGGGGTGGGCTATGGGGTCTATGGGGCTCTATGGGATGGGCTATGGGCTCTATGGGGTGGGCTATGGGCTCTATGGGGTGGGCTATGGGGTCTATGGGGCTCTATGGGATGGGCTATGGGCTCTATGGGGTGGGCTATGGGCTCTATGGGGTGGGTTATGGGCTCTATGGGGTGGGCTATGGGGTCTATGGGGCTCTATGGGGTGGGCTATGGGGTCTATGGGGCTCTATGGGGTGGGTTATGTGGTCTATGGGGCTCTATGGGGTGGGCTATGGGGTCTATGGGGCTCTATGGGATGGGCTATGGGCTCTATGGGGTGGGCTATGGGCTCTATGGGGTGGGTTATGGGGTCTATGGGGTGGGCTATGTGGTCTATGGGGCTCTATGGGGTGGGCTATGGGGTCTATGGGGCTCTATGGGGTGGGTTATGGGCTCTATGGGGTGGGCTATGGGGTCTATGGGGCTCTATGGGGTGGGCTATGGGGTCTATGGGGCTCTATGGGGTGGGCTATGGGCTCTATGGGGTGGGCTATGGGGTCTATGGGGCTCTATGGGGTGGGCTATGGGCTCTATGGGGCGGGTTATGGGGTCTATGGGGCTCTATGGGGCTCTATGGGGCTCTATGGGGCTCTACGGCCATGCACCCAACGGACCTCCGGTGCCGCCCCCCCCCCCCCCCCATTGGGCCCTATGGGGCCCTGGGGTCGCTGTGGGTCCCGGCCCCACGGCCGCCCCCTGCAGGCCGGAGGAGCGCCGCTTCGCCGTCTTCTCCGTGGCCGTGGGGCCCGACGGGCGCGAGGTGCTGGGGGGCGGCAGCGACGGCTGCGTTTACCTCTATGACCGCGAGGTGCAGCGGCGCACGCTCAGGGTCAGCCCCGCTGTGGGGCGGGCGGGAGGTGTGGGGCGGCGCCGCGGGGAAGGCGCTGGGAGGGCTTCTATGGGGCTGCCCCCCACTTATGGGTCTGCCCCACACATCTATGGGTCTGTGCCCCACATCTATGGCTCTGCCCCCCACTTATGGGTCTGCCCCCCACTTATGGGTCTGCACCCCACATCTATGGGGCTCCCCCCACATCTATGGCTCTGCCCCCCACTTATGGCTCTGCCTCACACATCTATGGGTCTGCCCCACACATCTATGGCTCTGCCCCCCACTTATGGCTCTGCCCCACACATCTATGGGTCTGTGCCCCACATCTATGGCTCTGCCCCCCACTTATGGGTCTGCCCCCCACTTATGGGTCTGTGCCCCACATCTCTGGGGCTGCCCCCCACTTATGGGTCTGTGCCCCACATCTATGGCTCTGCCCCCCACTTACGGCTCTGCCCCACACATCTCTGGGTCTGCCCCCCACATCTCTGGGGCTGCCCCCCACTTATGGCTCTGCCCCACACATCTCTGGGTCTGTGCCCCACATCTATGGCTCTGCCCCCCACTTATGACTCTGCACCCCACATCTATGGGGCTCCCCCCACATCTCTGGGGCTGCCCCCCACTTATGGCTCTGCCCCACACATCTCTGGGTCTGTGCCCCACATCTCTGGGACTGCCCCCCACTTATGGCTCTGCCCCACACATCTCTGGGTCTGTGCCCCACATCTCTGGGACTGCCCCCCACTTATGGCACTGCCCCCCACTTATGGGTCTGCCCCACACATCTCTGGGTCTGTGCCCCACATCTATGGCTCTGCCCCCCACTTATGGCTCTGCCCCCCAGGTGGAGGCCCACGAGGACGACGTGAACGCGGTGGCGCTGGCGGACGCGGGGGGGCAGCTCCTGCTCTCGGGGGGGGACGACGGCGTCACCCGCGCCTGGGACCGGCGCTGCCTGGGGCAGGATCGGGCCCGACCCGTGGGGCTGCTCACGGGGCACCGCGACGGCATCACCTTCCTGCACCCGCGGGTGAGGGGGGGGCAGTGGGAGGCAATGGGGCTCAATGGGAGTGAATGGGGCTCAATGGGGTCAATGGGAGTGAATGGGGGCAATGGGGCTCAATGGGAGTGAATGGGGCTCAATGGGGTCAATGGGAGTTAATGGGGTTCAGTGGGGCTCAATGGGAGTTAATGGGGTTCAATGGGAGTGAATGGGGCTCAATGGGGTCAATGGGAGTCAGTGGGAGTCAATGGGGTCAATGGGGCTCAATGGGGCTCAATGGGAGTCAATGGGGTTCAGTGGGAGTCAATGGGGTCAATGGGGCTCAATGGGGCTCAATGGGAGTCAATGGGGTTCAGTGGGAGTCAATGGGGTCAATGGGGCTCAATGGGGCTCAATGGGAGTGAATGGGGTCAATGGGGTCAATGGGAGTCAGTGGGAGTCAATGGGGTCAATGGGAGTGAATGGGCTCAATGGGAGTCAATGGGGCTCAATGGGAGTCAATGGGAGTGAATGGGTTCAATGGGAGTGAATGGGGTCAATGGGAGTGAATGGGTTCAATGGGAGTGAATGGGGTCAATGGGAGTGAATGGGGCTCAATGGGGTCAATGGGAGTTAATGGGGTTCAATGGGAGTCAATGGGGTCAATGGGGCTCAATGGGAGTGAATGGGTTCAATGGGAGTGAATGGGGTCAATGGGGGTGAATGGGGCTCAATGGGAGTGAATGGGGCTCAATGGGGTCAATGGGAGTTAATGGGGTTCAATGGGAGTCAATGGGGTCAATGGGAGTCAATGGGAGTGAATGGGGTCAATGGGAGTCAATGGGCTCAATGGGAGTGAATGGGTTCCATGGCAGTGAATGGGCTCAATGGCATTGAATGGGTTCTATAGGGGTCAATGGGAGTGAATGGGGACAACGGCAGTCAATGGGTGTCTGTGGTGCTCAATGGCTCCCAATGGCTCCCAATGGGTCCCAATGGGTCCCCATGCATCCCAATGGCTCCCAATGGGTCCCCATGGGTCCCTATGGCTCCCAATGGCTCCCAATGGCTCCCAATGGCTCCCAATGGGTCCCCATGCATCCCAATGGGTCCCTATGTGTCCCCATGGGTCCCTATGCATCCCAATGGCTCCCAATGGGTCCCTATGTGTCCCCATGGGTCCCTATGCATCCCAATGGCTCCCAATGGGTCCCCATGCATCCCAATGGGTCCCTATGTGTCCCCATGGGTCCCTATGCATCCCAATGGCTCCCAATGGGTCCCCATGCATCCCAATGGGTCCCTATGGGTCCCCATGGGTCCCTATGCATCCCAATGGCTCCCAATGGGTCCCTATGTGTCCCTATGGGTCCCAATGGCTCCCAATGGCTCCCAATGGGTCCCTATGTGTCCCCATGTGTCCCTATGCATCCCAATGGCTCCCAATGGCTCCCAATGGCTCCCAATGGGTCCCTATGGGTCCCTATGGCTCCCAATGGCTCCCTATGGGTCCCCATGCATCCCAATGGGTCCCTATGGGTCCCCATGGGTCCCTATGCATCCCAATGGCTCCCAATGGCTCCCAATGGGTCCCTATGGGTCCCTATGTGTCCCCATGTGTCCCTATGCATCCCAATGGGTCCCCATGGCTCCCAATGGCTCCCAATGGCTCCCAATGGCTCCCAATGGGTCCCTATGGGTCCCCATGCATCCCAATGGCTCCCTATGGGTCCCCATGGGCCCCGGGGGGCGCTGCCCCGCAGGGCGACGGCCGCTACGTGGTCTCCAACTCCAAGGATCAGACGGCGAAGCTGTGGGACCTGCGGCGCCCGGCGGGGCCCGGCGGCCTCGAGGCCACGCGCAGGGCCGTGGCGCGCCAGAGCTGGGACTACCGCTGGCAGCGGGCGCCCCGCAGAGGTGGGGGGGGTATGGGGGGCTGGGGGGGTCTATGGGGGTCTATGGAGGGTCTATGGGGGTCTATGGGGGGCTATGGAGCTCTATGGGGGTCTATGGGGGTCTATGGGGGTCTGTGGGGGTCTATGGGGGGTCTGTGGGGGTCTGTGGGGGTCTATGGAGGGTCTATGGGGGTCTGTGGGGGTCTATGGAGGGTCTATGGGGGTCTATGGGGGTCTATGGGGGGTCTATGGGGGTCTATGGGGGTCTATGGGGGGTCTATGGGGGTCTATGGAGCTCTATGGGGGTCTATGGGGGTCTATGGAGGGTCTATGGGGGTCTATGGGGGTCTATGGAGGGTCTATGGGGGTCTATGGGGGTCTATGGAGGGTCTATGGGGGTCTATGGAGCTCTATGGGGGTCTATGGGGGTCTATGGAGCTCTATGGGGGTCTATGGGGGTCTATGGAGGGTCTATGGGGGTCTATGGAGCTCTATGGGGGTCTGTGGGAGGGTTATGGGGGTCTGTGGGGCTCTATGGAGGTCTATGGAGCTCTATGGGGGTCTATGGAGCTCTATGGGGGTCTATGGGGCTCTATGGGGGTCTATGGGGGTCTATGGAGCTCTATGGGGGTCTATGGGGGTCTATGGGGCGCTATGGGGGTCTATGGGGGGCTATGGAGCTCTCTGGGTGTCTATGGGGGTCTATGGAGCTCTATGGGGGTCTATGGGGGGCTATGGAGCTCTATGGGTGTCTATGGGGGGGTCTATGGGGCTCTATGGGGCTCTATGGGGCTCTATGGGGCTCTATGGGGCTCTATGGGGCTCTATGGGGGCTCTGTGGGGGCTCTATGGGGCTCTATGGGGCTCTATGGGGGCTCTATGGGGCTCTATGGGGCTCTATGGGGCGCTACGACGTCACAGCACCGCCTCCTCTCCACCCCCCTCCCCCCCCCAGCTCTGACGTCACCGCCGTTGCCGGGCGACACGTCGCTGATGACGTTCCGCGGCCACGTGGTGCTGAACACGCTGCTGCGCTGCCGCCTGGCCCCGCCCCCCGGCGACGGCGGCGGCCAATACCTGAGCGCGGGCTGCGCCACGGGGGCCGTGATTGGTGAGCGCTCGGCCAATGGGAGAGCGAGGGCCGGGGCCGCGAGGGGGGCGGGCGGGCTCGGCCAATGAGGGGCGGGGCCACGTGGGGGCATGGGGGGGTTCAGCCAATGAGGGGCGAGGGGCGTTACCCGGCGCTGACTCCGCCGCCTCCCATTGGCAGTCTATGACGTGCTGACCGGGAGGCCCGTGCGGCGCCTGACCAATCACAGCGGCTGCGTGCGTGACGTCAGCTGGCACCCGCAGGGAGGGGCCCTGGCCAGCGCCTCGGTGGGCGGGGCTTAAAGGGGCAGGGGGCGGGGCCGGGGGGGCAATGGGGTCTGTGGGTCCCTATGGGGCTCTATGGGGCTCTATGGGGGTCTATGGGGGTCTATGGGGCTCTGTGGGTCTCTATGGGGGCTCTATGGGGCTCTATGGGACTCTATGGGGCTCTGTGGGGGTTCTATGGGGGCTCTATGGGGTCTCTATGGGGCTCTATGGGGCTCTATGGGGGCTCTATGGGGGTCTATGGGGCTCTATGGGGCTCTATGGGGGCTCTATGGGACTCTATGGGGCTCTGTGGGGGCTCTATGGGGGCTCTATGGGGCTCTATGGGGGCTCTGTGGGGGTTCTATGGGGGCTCTATGGGGCTCTATGGGGGCTCTGTGGGGGTTCTATGGGGGCTCTATGGGGCTCTATGGGGGCTCTATGGGTCCCTATGGGGCTCTATGGGGCTCTGTGGGTTTCTGTGGGGTCTCTATGGGGTCTCTATGGGTCCCTATGGGTCTTTGTTGGTCTCTATGGGTCTCTGTGGGCTCTATAATGTCTCTATGGGGTCTCTATGTGTTTCTGTGGGGTCTCTATGTGGCTCTATGGGGTCTCTATGGGGCCCTATGGGTCCCTGTGGGTCCCTATGGGTCTCTATGGGTCCCTATGGGGTCTCTATGGGGCCCTATGGGTCCCTGTGGGTCCCTATGGGGTCTCTATGGGGCCCTATGGGTCCCTATGGGTCTCTATGGGGCCCTATGGGTCCCTATGGGTCCCTATGGGGTCCCTATGGGTCTCTATGGGGCACTGCCCCCTCTCCCCCCCCGCAGTGGGACGGCTCCGTTCGCCTCTGGACTTATCAGGACCCCGAGGAGGAGCCAATGGGGGAGCGCCGGGGGGGGACGGACCCCCCCTAAGCCCCCCCCCCCCTCCTGCCCCATAGCGCCGCCCCCAATAAACCTCTGTGTACCCCTTTGCCTCCTTCTCTGGGTTCTATGGGGCTCTATGGGTCCCTATGGGGCTCTATGGGTCCCTATGGGTCCCTATGGGTCCCTATGGGTCCCTATGGGGCTCTATGGGTCCCTATGGGGCTCTATGGATCCCTATGGGTCCCTATGGGGCTCTATGGATCCCTATGGGTCCCTATGGGGCTCTATGGGTCCCTATGGGGCTCTATGGATCCCTATGGGTCCCTATGGGGCTCTATGGATCCCTATGGGGCTCTATGGGTCCCTATGGGGCTCTATGGATCCCTATGGGTCCCTATGGGGCTCTATGGGTCCCTATGGGGCTCTATGGATCCCTATGGGTCCCTATGGGGCTCTATGGGGCTCTATGGATCCCTATGGGTCCCTATGGGGCTCTATGGGTCCCTATGGGGCTCTATGGATCCCTATGGGTCCCTATGGGGCTCTATGGGTCCCTATGGGGCTCTATGGATCCCTATGGGTCCCTATGGGGCTCTATGGGTCCCTATGGGGCTCTATGGATCCCTATGGGTCCCTATGGGGCTCTATGGGTCCCTATGGGGCTCTATGGATCCCTATGGGTCCCTATGGGGCTCTATGGGTCCCTATGGGTCTCTATGGATCCCTATGGGTCCCTATGGGGCTCTATGGGTCCCTATGGGTCTCTATGGATCCCTATGGGTCCCTATGGGGCTCTATGGGTCTCTATGGATCCCTATGGGTCCCTATGGGGCTCTATGGATCCCTATGGGTCCCTATGGGGCTCTATGGGTCCCTATGGGTCTCTATGGATCCCTATGGGTCCCTATGGGGCTCTATGGATCCCTATGGGTCCCTATGGGGCTCTCTGGGTCCCTATGGGGCTCTATGGATCCCTATGGGTCCCTATGGGGCTCTATGGGTCCCTATGGGGCTCTGTGGGGCTCTATGGGGCTCCATACCCCCCTATAGCGCCCCATAAGCAGCCCCACGTCGTCCCTCGCTCCCCCCCTTCTTCCCCCCCCCCAATGTCCTCCCCGTGCCCTTTGGCCACCTGTTACCCACAAGCCTATGGGGCGCCTATAGGGGTCTATGGGGCGGCTATGGGGCGCTATGGGGCGGCTATGGGGCTCTATGGGGCGGCTGTGGGACGCTATGGGGCAGCTGTGGGACGCTATGGAGCGGCTCTGGGGCGCTCTGGGGTGCTGTGGGGCGCTGATCCATTGGCTGTGCTATGGGGCAGCCGTGGTCATGGGGTCCCCCCTCTTCCCCCGGGCTCATGCGTTGGCCCTGGCGCTACTTGTGGGGCTGGGCCCCACATTGAAGGCTCGAGCGGATCCCCACAGCATCTTGGCTTCGCCCCATAACCTGCTGGAGACGTGAGTCTATGGGGCTCAATGGGGGGCTCTGGGGTGTCTATGGGGCTGGGGGGTTATGGGGCTTATGCGGGGTATCTATGGGGCTATAGGGGTCTATGGGGTGGAAGGGAGTTGTTATGGGGCTACGGGGCCATGTTGGTCTATGGGGCTAGGGGAGATGTGGGGCTGGGCTCTATCTGTGGGGCTGGGCTCTATCTATGGGGCTGGGCTCTGTCTATGGGCTCTAACTCAGTATCTATGGGGTTTGGGCTCTATGGGGTCTAACTCCCTCTCTATGGGGCTGGGCTCTATCTAACTCAGTATCTATGGGGCTGGGCTCTATGGGGCTGGGTTCTATCTATGGGGCAGGGTTCTATGGGTCTAACTCAGTATCTATGGGGCTGGGCTCTATCTATGGGGCAGGGCTCTATCTATGGGGTCTAACTCACTCTCTATGGGGCTGGGCTCTGTCTAACTCAGTATCTATGGGGCTAGGCTCTACCTATGGGGCTGGGCTCTATCTATGGGGTCTAACTCAGTATCTATGGGGCTGTGCTCTATGGGTCTGGGCTCTATCTATGGGGCAGGGCTCTATCTATGTGTCTGTGCTCTATGGGTCTGGGCTCTATCTATGGGGCAGGGCTCTATGGGGTTGTGCTCTATGGGTCTGGGCTCTATCTATGGGGCAGGGCTCTATGGGGTTGTGCTCTATGGGGCTGGGCTCTATCTATGGGGCAGGGCTCTATGGGGTTGTGCTCTATGGGGCTGGGCTCTATCTATGGGGCAGGGCTCTATGGGTCTAACTCAGTATCTATGGGGCTGGGCTCTATCTATGGGGCAGGGCTCTGTCTATGTGTCTGTGCTCTATGGGTCTGGGCTCTATCTATGGGGCTGTGCTCTATGGGTCTGGGCTCTATCTATGGGGCAGGGCTCTATGGGGTTGTGCTCTATGGGTCTGGGCTCTATCTATGGGGCAGGGCTCTATGGGTCTGGGCTCTATGGGTCTGGGCTCTATCTATGGGGCAGGGCTCTATGGGTCTAACTCACTCTGTATGGATCTGGGCTCTATCTATGGGGCAGGGCTCTATCTATGTGTCTGTGCTCTATGGGTCTGGGCTCTATCTATGGGGCAGGGCTCTATGGGGCTGGGCTCTTATCTATGGGGCAGGGCTCTATGGGTCTAACTCAGTATCTATGGGGCAGGGCTCTATCTATGGGGCAGGGCTCTATGGGTCTAACTCGGTATCTATGGGTCTGTGCTCTATGGGGCTGGGCTCTATCTATGGGGCAGGGCTCTATGGGTCTGGGCTCTATCTATGGGGCAGGGCTCTATGGGTCTAACTCAGTATCTATGGGGCAGGGCTCTATCTATGGGGCAGGGCTGTATGGGTCTGGGCTCTATCTATGGGGCAGGGCTCTATCTATGGGTCTGGGCTCTATCTATGGGGCTGTGCTCTATGGGTCTGGGCTCTATCTATGGGGCAGGGCTCTATCTATGTGTCTGTGCTCTATGGGTCTGGGCTCTATCTATGGGGCTGTGCTCTATGGGTCTGGGCTCTATCTATGGGGCAGGGCTCTATGGGGTTGTGCTCTATGGGGCTGGGCTCTATCTATGGGGCAGGGCTCTATGGGGTTGTGCTCTATGGGTCTGGGCTCTATCTATGGGGCAGGGCTCTATCTATGGGGCTGTGCTCTATGGGTCTGGGCTCTATCTATGGGGCAGGGCTCTATCTATGTGTCTGTGCTCTATGGGTCTGGGCTCTATCTATGGGGCAGGGCTCTATGGGGTTGTGCTCTATGGGTCTGGGCTCTATCTATGGGGCAGGGCTCTATGGGGTTGTGCTCTATGGGGCTGGGCTCTATCTATGGGGCAGGGCTCTATGGGGTTGTGCTCTATGGGTCTGGGCTCTATCTATGGGGCAGGGCTCTATGGGTCTAACTCACTCTGTATGGATCTGGGCTCTATCTATGGGGCAGGGCTCTATCTATGTGTCTGTGCTCTATGGGTCTGGGCTCTATCTATGGGGCTGTGCTCTATGGGTCTGGGCTCTATCTATGGGGCAGGGCTCTATGGGGTTGTGCTCTATGGGTCTGGGCTCTATCTATGGGGCAGGGATCTATGGGGTTGTGCTCTATGGGTCTGGGCTCTATCTATGGGGCAGGGATCTATGGGGTTGTGCTCTATGGGTCTGGGCTCTATCTATGGGTCTGGGCTCTATCTATGGGGCAGGGCTCTATGGGTCTAACTCAGTATCTATGGGGCAGGGCTCTATCTATGGGGCAGGGCTCTATCTATGGGTCTGGGCTCTATCTATGGGGCAGGGCTCTATCTATGGGGCTGTGCTCTATCTATGGGGCTCCCCCCCCCTCCACCCCCCACTTATGGGTCCGCCCCCCCCCCACAGCCGCCTCCTCCTCTCCGCCGGCTCCTGGACCTCCCTCCTCTCCCTCTCCTTGGCCGTCGCCTCCCTCCCGCTCCTCCGGCCCACAGGGGGCGCCGTGGCGCGGGCGGCCGCCCGCTTGGCGGTGGCGGCCGCTCTTTCCCGCGCCGCCCCTCGGTGGCTCTCGGAGGCCCTGGTGGCCGCCACGGGGCGCTGTTGGGCCCGGGGGGCCGTCCACGGGGGGGCGCTGCTGCTGCCCCATAGCGACCCCCACAGCTGCCGGGCCCATGGGCACCAATGGGAGGGCTTTGGGGTCTCCCCCTCCGCCTTCGCGTTGGTCCATTGCGGGTTGGGGTTGGCCGAGGAGGTGGGGGCCCTGGGGGTGGGGTTGTACAAGGGGGGGCGCCGGGGGGGGGGGGGGTATCCATGGGGAAGGGTTTGGGATGAGTCCTATCCGGAGGGAAGGGCGATGTATGGGGTGGGAGGGTGGTGGGGAAGGGCATGGGATGGGGTATGGCCATGGGGAAGGGCATGGGATGGGGTATGGCCATGGGGAAGGCCGTGGGGTGGGGTACGTCCATGGGGAAGGCCATGGGGTTGAATGGGAGAGCGATGGGGAAGGGCGCGGGATGGGGTATGGCCATAGGGAAGGGCGATATATGGGGTATGGCCATGGGGAAGGGCGATATATGGGGTGGAAGGGTGGTGGGGAGCATCGTGGGGTGGGGTATATCCATAGGGAAGGGCAATATATGGGGTATATCCATGGGGAAGGCCATGGGGTTGAATGGGAGGGTGATGGGGAGAGGCGTGGGGTGGGGTATGGCCATGGGGAAGGGCGTGGGGTGGGGTATATCCATGGGGAAAGCCATGGGGTGGGGTATGGCCATAGGGAAGGCCATGGGGTGGGGTATGGCCATGGGGAAGGGCGATATATGGGGTGGAAGGGTGGTGGGGAGCATCGTGGGGTGGGGTATGGCCATGGGGAAGGCCATGGGATGGCCTCAGTCCATAGGGAGCATCAAAACGTGGCTTGGCCCCATGGGGAGCCCCATGGAGAACCTCGAGGGGGGCCCTGGAGCCTATGGGGCTGGCTGCGGGCCCTGCCCGTGGTTGGTTGGCTCTTCGGGATGGTGGCTCCGTCGCCTATGGGGCCACCACCGTCACCTATGGGGCCACCACCGTCACCTATGGGGCCACCACCATCACCTATGGGCCTCACGCCCCCTATGGGGTCTCCATCCCCATCCAGGAGGTCTCCATCCCCTATAGACCCATCACTTATGGGGCCACCACCGTCGCCTATGGGCGTCGCGCCCCCTATGAGGTCTCCATCCCCATCCAGGAGGTCTCCATCCCCTATAGACCCATCACTTATGGGGCCGCCATCCTTTATGGGGCCACCGTCATCGCCGTCGCCTCGTTGGTCCCCATCACCCATAAGGTCTCCATTGTCCCCTATGGGGCCACCACCACCATCTATGGGGCAAGAAGACCCCATAGAAGCCCCCAAACGCCCCGGCACGGCCTTGTCCCTCCTCTTCCTCCTCAACGTGGCCCTGATCCTCCTCTGGCACTTCCTATTGGCTGTCACCTTGGCCTACCGCTATGATTGGCCGAGGAACGCCGCGGGCGCTGCCATTGGCTGGGCCTCGTGGGCCGTCACCTACCGGTGCTGGTACCGGCACCCGTGGTCACCAGGACCGCCAGGATTGGGCCCCCCATTGCGTTAATGGGGGGCCATTGGGTTCAATGGGGGACCTCCGTTGTCCGTAGGGACCTCCATTGTCCGTAGGGAAGGGCAAGAAGGAGCTCCATTGGCCGTAAGGACCTCAGTAGTCCATAAGGACCTCCACTGTTCCTATTTCTCTTGAAGGACCCAACAGTCCTGAAGGTCCATAGGTCCCTGTTATGGGGTTATGAAGAGGAATTATGGGGTCTTGGAGGTCCTGAGGGTCCATAGGGACCTCAATACTCCATAAGGACCTCCCCTGTTCCTATGTATCTTGAAGGACCCAACAGTCCTGAAGGTCCATAGGTCCCTGTTATGGGGTTATGAAGAGGAATTATGGGGTCTTGGAGGTCCTGAGGGTCCATAGGGACCTCAATACTCCATAAGGACCTCCACTGTTCCTATGTATCTTGAAGGACCCACCGGTCCTGAAGGTCCATAAGTCCCTGTTATGGGGTTCTATAGGGCCATAGATGGGGTTTGGGGTGACCTTCAGGTCCATAAGAAGGCCCTTTGGATCCGTGGAGCTCCTTCACGTCCAAAATGACCCAATTCGGGCCCAAATTGACCCAAAATTGGGCTTTCCCCACCCCTTTGGGGGCCTTAAGGCAATTGAGGACCTGTCCAATCAGAGGGCGAGGCCGAGCCCTCGGCCAATCAGGTGCGACGCGCGGACAATCCACCAGGGGGCAGCATCACGCAGGGAATGGGGGGAAAAAGGGGGGTTTTGGGGTTAAGACCAGCCCCAAAATGGTGGTTTTTGGTCGAAAGAGGCAAACTGGGGGGGGGTTGACCCCAAAATGAGCGGTTTTGGAGGTTAAATGTGTGCAAATGGCCGTTGTGGGGCAGAAAAAGGGGGGGTTTGGCCCTCAAATGAAGGTTTTTGGGTGAAAAAGCAACGATTTTGGTGGCAGAATAACGATGGGTTTCGGAAGCCGGAAATGAAGATTTCTTTGGGTGAAAAAGCGGAGATTTTGGGGGCGAAACATCGTTTTTTTGAGCCTCCCCAAAACCGAAGATTTTTGCAGCGGAGGAGTGAAGATTTTTGGGTCAAAAGGTGGAGATTTTGGGGGTGGAAAAAAGAAGGGGTTTCGGGAGCCGAAACTGATGATTTTTTGGGGTGGAAAAGCGGCGATTTTGGGACAAAAAGCATCAAGATTTGTGCGTTTCGGTGGGACTTCGCCGGAAAAGGCAGGTTTTGGGTCATTTTGGGCCAAATTCCATGGGTTTTGGTCAAATCCTCCCGGTTCTCCTTTTTTTTTGGGGGGGAGGGGGGGTGTGAAAAAGCGGAATTTGAGGTCGGTTCAACGTGGAAATGATGGTTTTTCGCATGAAGGGGCTGGTTTTGGGGGGGAAAGGGTGGTTTTGGGGTCAAAACGGTGCCGAATGGGGTTCTTCCCCTTAAAACGTGTGGGATCGCTGTAAAACGTGTGGGGTTTGCCCAAAAATGCGTGCTTTTGCCCCAAAATCGGGGATTGCCCTAAAATCTGTATTCTTTGCCCTAAAATCTGTATTCTTTGCCCTAAAATTTACGTTCTTTGCCCTAAAATGTGTGGTTTTGCCCTAAAATGTGTGGTTTTGCCCTAAAATGTGTGGTTTTGCCCTAAAATTTGTATTCTTTGCCCTAAAATTTACATTCTTTGCCCTAAAATGTGTGGTTTTGCCCTAAAATTTGTATTCTTTGCCCTAAAATTTACGTTCTTTGCCCTAAAATGTGTGGTTTTGCCCTAAAATGTGTGGTTTTGCCCTAAAATTTGTATTCTTTGCCCTAAAATTTACATTCTTTGCCCTAAAATGTGTGGTTTTGCCCTAAAATTTACATTCTTTGCCCAAAACTGTGTGGGTTTTGCTCTAAAAAGCGCGGTTTTGCCCCAAAAGGTGTATTTCCGCTGTAAAATTGGGGGGTTTTGGTGGTAAAACGCGTGGTTTGCCCATAAAATGCTGTTTTTTGCACCAAAAATGCTGAGTTCGGTGTTAAATGGAGGGGAAGCGGCATAAAACTGGGGGGGGGGGTCTTAAAATGAGTCATTTTTACCTAAAATGCCCGTTTTTGCCTTAAAATGAGCCCTTTTTAACCTTTTAATGACTTTTTTGCCCTTAAATGGGGGGGTTTTGCCTTAAAATGAAGGGTTTTGCCTTAAAATCAGGTGGGGTTTTTTTGCCTGAAAATGGTGTTTTTTGCCTTAAAATGAAGGGTTTTGCCTTAAAATCAGGTGGGGTCTTTTGGCCTGAAAATGGGGTTTTTTTGCCTTAAAATGAAGGGTTTTGCCTTAAAATCAGGTGGGGTCTTTTTGCCTTAAAATGGGGGTTTTTTGCCTTAAAATGAAGGGTTTTGCCTTTAAAATCAGGTGGGGTCTTTTGGCCTTAAAATGGGGGTTTTTTGCCTTAAAATGAAGGGTTTTGCCTTTAAAATCAGGTGGGGTCTTTTGGCCTGAAAATGGGGTTTTTTGCCTTAAAATGAAGGGTTTTGCCTTAAAATCAGGTGGGGTCTTTTTGCCTGAAAATGGGGGTTTTTTGCCTTAAAATGAAGGGTTTTGCCTTAAAATGGGGTTTTTTGCCTTAAAATGAAGGGTTTTGCCTTAAAATCAGGTGGGGTTTTTTTGCCTGAAAATGGTGTTTTTTGCCTTAAAATGAAGGGTTTTGCCTTAAAATCAGGTGGGGTCTTTTTGCCTAAAAATGGGTGTTTTTTGCCTTAAAATAGGGGGTTTTGCCTTAAAATGGGGTTTTTTTGCCATCAAATGAAGGGGTTTTTTGCCATCAAGCGAAGAGGTTTTTTTATTTCCCTTAAAATGAGGATTTTGGCCCCAAACCGATGCATTTCCCTCCCTTTGTTTCAACCCTCGGACTCATCCACTTTTTGATCACCACTTTTGGGTTCTTTGACCTGAAAATGGCCATTTCCCACCCTCGGAACCCACTTTGGGGCCGCGTTTGCTCTTTGCCCCCCCGAAACGTTCCGTTTTCTCCCCAACCCTGATGGGTTTACCCCAAACCAGGGGGGGGTCCCCCCCGAGGCCTTTGGTTTCCCATCAACCGCTCTATTCCGGGCCACGAAAGGGGTTTCGGGGTCCAAAAAGGGGGAAACGGTCGAAGCGCCGCGGTCGAAAGCGCGAAACCTGCGGTTCGCGAGGGCGAAATGGGGCAGAAAAGGGGCTTTTGGGGGCTATTTTGGGCAGAGACGGTTGCACAGATGCAGCTGTAGGCACTAAAGGGTGCCCAGGGAGAGAGCGAGTGCGGGTTGAGGCCTCAAGCAGGTAGAGCTGAGCCCTACTGCAGGTAGACATGGTAGCCCTAATGCAGGTAGAGCCCTACTGCAGGTAGACATGGTAGCCCTACTGCAGGTAGATAGCCCTACTGCAGGTAGACATAGCCCTACTGCAGGTAGACATGGTAGCCCTAATGCAGGTAGAGCCCTACTGCAGGTAGACATAGCCCTACTGCAGGTAGACATGGTAGCCCTAATGCAGGTAGACATAGCCCTACTGCAGGTAGACATAGCCCTACTGCAGGTAGACATGGTAGCCCTAATGCAGGTAGACATAGCCCTACTGCAGGTAGACATAGCCCTACTGCAGGTAGACATGGTAGCCCTAATGCAGGTAGACATAGCCCTACTGCAGGTAGACATAGCCCTACTGCAGGTAGACATGGTAGCCCTACTGCAGGTAGAGCGAGCCCTACTGCAGGTAGACATAGCCCTACTGCAGGTAGACCTGATAGCCCTAATGCAGGTAGACATGGTAGCCCTACTGCAGGTAGACATAGCCCTAATGCAGGTAGACATAGCCCTAATGCAGGTAGACATGGTAGCCCTACTGCAGGTAGCCATAGCCCTACTGCAGGTAGCCCTAGTGCAGGCATTAGCCTCAGTACAGGTAGAGCCGATGGGCCTATGACAGCTTGATGACCACCCCTCGGGTAGACCTGATGGCCCTCCCCTACCCCACCTTAGCTGCTTGGGGCCCACCCCATCCGTATCTCCTCACCCCAAGATGGACCAGGGAAGGACCCGGAGGGGGGGAGGACAGGGACAGGAGCCACCTCCTGGAGCCTCCTGTTCCTCTCCAATGGCCATGGCCATCCATGGGGTGTCCTCTCCATGCCCATGGCCATCCATTGTCCATCCCTCCCTTCCCACCCACCCCCCCATTGGGTCTCTTCGTGGCTTCATCTCCAGCAGCCAATGGGAGACCCCCCTTTAGACCACGTGGTTCATGACGTTCTTGTAGTGGGGTGGGGGGCTTGGCTTGAGGTGGAGGAGGGTGGCCAGGACCCACTTGACCTGCGGATGGGGAACAGCCATTAACCAATGACCGCCCAATGGCCACCCAATGGCCACCCAATGGCCACCCAATGGCCAACCCTCAACCAATGACCACCCAATGGCCACCCAATGGCCAACCCTCAACCAATGACCACCCAATGGCCACCCAATGGCCAACCCTCAACCAATGACCACCCAATGGCCAACCAATGGCCAACCCTCAACCAATGACCACCCAATGGCCAACCAATGGCCAACCCTCAACCAATGACCACCCAATGGCCAACCAATGGCCAATCATCAATCAATGACCACCCAATGGCCAGCCAACAACTGATGACCCATCCATCAAGCAATGACCCATCCAACCACCCTCAACCATCCATAGGACCTCCAAACCTCCTTCACCACCCAAACCTCCTTCACCACCCATAGCACCTCCATCTCTCCCCCTTCCCCACCACCCATGGGCCCCATAGGCCCTTTAGGAGGCTCCCAGGCCCCATAGGACCCCCACCTTGCAGAGGGTGACAGTGGCGCTGTAGCAGACACTGAGGAGGAAGAGGGTGATGAAGATGGCAATGGTGTCCCAGGGCCCATTGGCCATGTCGGGGTCACCATGGCAAAGGTCCTCTGGGAGGAGCATTTCTGCAGGTGGGGACAGGGGGGACAAGGTGGGCCATGGTGGTCCATCAGCTCCATCCACCCATCTCCATCCATCTCCATCCATCATCATCTCCATCATCATCTCCATCATCTCCATCCATCTCCATCCGTCATCATCTCCATCATCATCTCCATCATCTCCATCCATCTCCATCCGTCATCATCTCCATCCATCATCATCTCCATCATCTCCATCCATCTCCATCCATCATCATCTCCATCCATCTCCATCATCATCATCCACCTCCATCCATTATCCATCCAAATTCCCCCAAATTCCCACAATTTTCCCCTCATTTGCCCAAATGTGCCTCAAATTTCCCCACTTTTCCCTTTATTTCCCCAAAGGTTCCTCACATTTCCTCAGTTTTCCCCCTCATTTCCCCAAATTTCCTCCATTTCCCCCATTTTTTCTGTTTCCACCCCAATTTTCCTCAATTTTCCTCCAATTTCCCCAAATTCCACCATTTTCCCCAGAAATTCCCTTCCTTGGCCCCTCATTCCCCCAATTTCCCCACCATTCCCCCCAAATTCCTTCAGTTTCCCCCCAATTTTCCCAATTTCCCCAAAATTTCTTCCATTTCCCCCAAGTTCTCCCCCATTTCCCCCCAATTTTCCCAATTTCCCCCAATTTCGCCCCCTTTTTCCCAAATCTTCCTCAAATTTCTTCATTTTCTCCCCAATTTTCCATTAATTTTCCCAAATTTGAGTGGAAAATCGATCGTCCATCATCCGTGTCCACCCATCTCCATCCATCTCCATCCATCTCCATCTCCATCCGTGTCCACCCATCTCCATCCATCTCCCATAGGTTCTTCTCCCACCTCTTGCACCCATAGATGGGAGGAAGGTCCAGTTCTTCTTGTCCATCCATCACCATCATCATCCACCTCCATCTATCTCCATCACCATCATCATCATCATCCATCTCCATCACCATCATCACCCATCATCCATCTCCATCATCCATCACCATCATTATCATCCACCTCCATCTATCTCCATCACCATCATCATCATCATCCATCTCCATCACCATCATCACCCATCATCCATCTCCATCATCCATCACCATCATTATCATCCACCTCCATCCATCTCCATCTCCATCCCCATCATCATCATCATCCATCATCCCCCTCCATCCACCATCACCATCCATCATCCACCTCCATCATCATCACCATCATCAACCTCCATCCATCACCATCATCATCCACCTCCATCCGCCTCCATCATCACCACCATCATCCACCTCCATCCACAACCACCACCATCACCCACCTCCGTCCACCTCCATCCACCACCCGCGCCCCATAGAACCACACGCACCGCATGAAGCCATCTTCTCCTTTATTCCCAGCCCCACACAGGAACCCCACAGAGATGCCACCACCTCACTTCCTTTTACCGGGGCTCCTGTTGATGCTGCGCTGGATGAACTTCATGGGCAGCCCCTCATGGACCACCATGCACACGTAGGTTGTCCCCCTGCTCCAGTCCTCCCTCTTCACCACCATGCGGCTGTAGAGGAAGAAGGAGGCATCTCCCATCTTCTCCTTCATAGGGGGGGTGGTCTCATAGGTCGAGGAGTCCACTGGGTCCTGGTTCTTCTGCCACTCCACCGAGATGGACTCGGGGTAGAAGCCTCGCACCAAGCAGGTCAAGCTCAAGGTGGGACGGGAGCTGCTCAGCTCCTCCAAAGGGGGTGGTAAGAGGTAGATGCTGGGGGCCAAGCGCTTGCCTATAGGGGGGACAATGGGAGGGGGGGTGAAGCTCATTGAGGTGCCACCGGGACCATGGTGGTGTGAACGGGGGTCGGGGGCCCCCGTAAACACCGTGGAATGAAGCCCATGGAGGCGCCAGCAGCCCAGAGCCACCGTGAACTGAACCCCATGGAGATGCCACCACCCCAAAGCCGCCGTAGAATGAACCCCATTGAGATGCCACCACCCAAACCAACCTGATTGGAGGTCAGAGACCCCAAAACCACTTGAACTGAAGCCGTAGACTCCCCCCCCCCCAGGCCACCATAAACCAAACCTATGGAGATACCAGCATCTCCAAACCCACCGTTATCTAAACCCCATTGAGATACCACCACCCAAACCAACCCAATGTAGTGCCAGAGACCCCATAACCACCGTAAATGGAGATACCATTACCCCATAACCACCATAAATTGAACCCCATGGAGGTGCCACCACCCCATAGACCCGGCGTACGGGTCCCTACCTGACTTCTTGGTGATGCTGCGGCTGATGGGAGCGGGCAGGTCCCTATGGTGGACCTTGCAGGTGAAGGTGACCCCATTTTCCCAATCGCTGGTGGACAGAATGACCTCTTTGGTGGCCGTGAAGGTGCCATTGAACTCGGCCTTGACTTGGAGTAAGTTGGAGGTCAGGGTCGTGTGTTGGTCCTTGCTCCAGGTGATCTCCAGGCCCTCGTCACTGGGTAAACTGGTGGCCAAGCAGAGGAGCCGGGGGCTCTGGGACACGTAGAGGTCCAAGGGGGACGGGGGGAGGACGAAGACTTTGATGGAGCTGGAGTCCGGAGGGGTGCCTGGGAAGGGGAGAGGAACCCAATGGAGATGCCGCCACCCAATGAAGCCCAATGAAGCCCCCATCACCCAATGAAGTCAATGGAGATGCTGCCACCCAATGAAGCCCAATGAAGCCCCCATCACCCAATGAAGTCAATGGAGATGCTGCCACCCAATGAAGCCCAATGAAGCCCCCACCACCCAATGAAGTCAATGGAACCCAATGGAGATGCCACCACCCAACGAAGCCAATGGAACCCCATGGAGATGCCACCACCCAACGAAGCCAATGGAGCCCGACAGAGCCCCCCCCAGACCCCCACTCACTGAAGCACTTGCTCGCGGGGACCTCCAAGCTGGTGCCGGTGGCCGGGTGGGAGACGTCGCAGGTCAGGGTCTTCTCCTGCCACTGGGCCATGGTGAGGTTGAGGCGGGCGCTGGCAGTGAAGGTCCCGGCAGCGTTGGGGCCCTCGATGAGGAGCGGGGTCGGGTCCATGGGCTCCGAGTCCAGGAGCCATTGGAGGCTCAGGGAGCGCGGGGAGAAGCCGGAGGCCGAGCACAGGACTTGGACGGAGCTCCCCGAGCAGGAGTGGAGGAGCTCGACGTGGGGGGGCAGTGGGGAGAAGGAGGGCACTGTGGGGCCAGGGGTGGGGTGGAGGGGATGGGGGGAGGAGGAGGAGGAAGAGGGGGAGGAGGAGGAGAGGAGATGGATGAGAAGGAGATGGAGGAGGAAGAGGGGAAGGAGAAGGTGGAGATGGAGATGGAGAAGAGGAGGAGGAGAAGATGGAGATGGAGAAGAGAAGGAGATGGAGAAGGAGATGGAGGAGGAAGAAGAGGAGGAGGAGGAGGAGAAGATGGAGATGGAGAAGGAGGAGGAAGAAGAGAAGGAGAAGGAGGAGAAGATGGAGAAGAGAGGGAGCAGGAAGGAGATGGTAGAGAAGGAGATGGAGATGGAGGAGAAGATGGAAGAGGAAGGAGAGGGGAGAAGGAAGAGGAGGAGGCAGAGACGGAGGAGGAGAAGGTGAAGGGCATGAAGAAGTTTAACCCCGTTTCAACCCCTTTTACCCCACTTTATCCCATTTTAACCCCATTGCACCCCATTATAACCCCATTTCTCCCCATTGCACCCCATTTCCACCCCATTATAACCCAATTTCTCCCAATTTCACCCCATTATACCCTATTTCCACCCCAATTCCACCCCATTTCACCCCATTTTATCCCATTATAACCCATTTTCACCCCATCTCACCCCATTATACCGCATTATACCCCATTACAACCCCATTTCCCCCATTTCACCCCACTATACCCCATTATAACCCCATTCCCCCCCATTCCCCCCATTATACCCTATTATAACCCCATTATACCCCATTATAACCCCATTTTACCCCATTTCTCCGCATTTCACCCCACTATAACCCATGTTTACCCATTTTCACCCCATTACCCCCCCATTATAACCCCATTTCCCCCCATTATACTCCATTATAACCCCATTACCCCCATTATACCCCCATATACCCCCATTACCCCCATTATACCCCATTATAACCCCATTTCCCCCCATTATACCCCATTATAACCCCATTTCCCCCCATTATACCCCATTATAACCCCATTTCCCCCCATTACACCCCATTATACCCCATTATAACCCCATTTCCCCCCATTATACCCCATTATAACCCCATTTCCCCCCATTATACCCCATTATAACCCCATTTCCCCCCATTATACCCCCATATACCCCCATTACCCCCATTATACCCCATTATAACCCCATTTCCCCCATTATATCCCATTATACCCCCATTTCCCCCCATTATACCCCATTATACCCCATTATAACCCCATTTCCCCCCATTATACCCCATTATACCCCATTATAACCCCATTTCCCCCCATTATACCCCATTATGCCCCATTATAACCCCATTTCCCCCCATTATACCCCATTATGCCCCATTATAACCCCATTTCCCCCCATTATACCCCATTATACCCCCATTTCCCCCCATTATACCCCATTATGCCCCATTATAACCCCATTTCCCCCCATTATACCCCATTATAACCCCATTACACCCCATTACAACCCCATTCCCCCCCCCATCACTCACCATTGACCCTCAGGCTGCCGCTGAAGCCCGTGGCCGGGTGCCCCACTGCGCACGTCGCCTCCTGCTGCCCCATAGGCAGCCCTATGGCGCTCGCCTGCGCGTAGCGCCCCCCCGTGACCATGGCGGGGGGGTACAGGCGGGGGGGCACCGACGGGGCCCCCCCTTCCGTGGTCCAGGTCATGGTCACGGGCAATGGGATGAAGCCGGACGCCAGGCACCCCGCTATGGGGCCCGCTGTGGGGCCCGCTATGGGGCGGGAGCCGCAGGGCACCAGCGGGAACAGAGTGGGGGGCGTCGGGGGCGCTGCAATGGGGAAGGAGCGTAAAGGAGGGTTAGAGCATCGTTAGGGGACCCATAGGGACACATAGGGACCCATAGGGACCTATAGGGACTCATAGAGATTCATAGGGACCTATAGGGACCCATAGGGACTCATAGAGACTCATAGGGACCTATAGGGACTCATAGAGATTCATAGGAACCTATAGGGACCCATAGGGACTCATAGAGACTCATAGGGACCTATAGGGACTCATAGAGACTCATAGGGACCTATAGGGACCCATAGGGACCTATAGGGACCCATAGGGACACATAGGGACTCATACGGACTCACAGGGACCTATAGGGACTCATAGGGAACCATAGGGACCCATACAGACCTAATGGGACCCATAGGGACCCCAATGGACCCATACGGACCCATACGGACCTAATGGGACCCATAGAGACCCATAGGCACCCATACGGACCTAATGGAACCCTTAGGGACCCATAGGGACCCCAATGGACCCATGCAGACCCATATGGACCTACTGGGACCCATACTGACTTAATGGGACCCATAGGGACCCCAAAGGGGCTTAACGGGACCCATAGGGACCCTAACGGTGCCCATGAGCACCTTGAGGGGCCTTTCTGCCCCATAGGGACCCCTTGCTGCATAGAGATCCCCTGCCCCATAGGTCCCCCCTGCTCTATAGGGTCCCTATAGCACAGCTCAGCTGCCCGCTATAGCCCTCCCCTGCCCCATAGGTCCCCCCTGCTCTATAGGGTCCCTATAGGACAGCTCAGCTGCCCACTATAGCCCTCCCCTGCCACATAGGGACCCCCTGCTCTATGGGGACCCCTGCCCCATAGGGACCCCATAGCACAGCTCAGCTGCCCCATAGGGACCCCCTGCCCTATAGGGTCCCTATAGTACAGCTCAGCTGCCCACTATAGCCCTCCCCTGCCCCATAGGGACCCCCTGCTCTATAGGGTCCCTATAGCACAGCTCAGCTGCCCCCTATAGCCCTCCCCTGCCCCATAGGGACCCCCTGCTCTATAGGGTCCCTATAGCACAGCTCAGCTGCCCGCTATAGCCCTCCCCTGCCCCATAGGGACCCCCTGCTCTATAGGGTCCCTATAGATCAGCTCAGCTGCCCCATAGGGACCCCCTGCTCTATAGGGTCCCAATAGTACAGCTCAGCTGCCCCATAAGGACCCCCTGCTCTATAGGGTCCCAATAGTACAGCTCAGCTGGACCCAGCCCCATAGAATCCCCTGCCCCATAGGAACCCCCTGCTCTATAGGGTCCCTATAGTACAGCTCAGCTGCCCCCTATAGCCCTCCTCTGCCCCATAGGAACCCCTGCTCTATAGGGTCCCTATAGATCAGCTCAGCTGCCCCATAGGGACCCCCTGCTCTATAGGGTCCCAATAGTACAGCTCAGCTGGACCCAGCCCCATAGAATCCCCTGCCCCATAGGAACCCCCTGCTCTATAGGGTCCCTATAGTACAGCTCAGCTGCCCCCTATAGCCCTCCCCTGCCCCATAGGAACCCCCTGCTCTATAGGGTCCCTATAGTACAGCTCAGATGGACCAAGCCCTATAGAATCTGCTGCCCCATAGGAACCCCTGCCCCATAGGAACCCCTGCTCTATAGGGTCCCTATAGTACAGCTCAGCTGGAGCCAGCCCCATAGAATCCCCTGCCCCATAGGAACCCCCTGCTCTATAGGGTCCCTATAGTACAGCTCAGCTGGAGCCAGCCCCATAGAATCCCCTGCCCCATAGGAACCCCTGCTCTATAGGGTCCCTACAGCACAGCTCAGCTGCCCCATAAGGACTCCCTGCTCTATAGGGACCCCTACACTATAGGGTCCCTATAGTACAGCTCAGCTGGACCCAGCCCCATAGGGACCCCTGCCCCATAGGTCCCCCCTGCTCTATAGGGTCCCTATAGTACAGCTCAGCTGGACCCAGCCCCATAGGGACCCCTGCCCCATAGGGCCCCCCTGCTCTATAGGGTCCCTATAGCACAGCTCAGCTGCCCCCTATAGCCCTCCCCTGCCCCATAGGGACCCCCTGCTCTATAGGGACCCCTACACTATAGGGTCCCTATAGTACAGCTCAGCTGGACCCAGCCCCATAGAATCGGCTGCCCCATAGAATCCGCTGCCCCATGGGTCCCCCTTGCGCTATAGGGTCCCTATAGTACAGCTCAGCTGCCCCCTATAGCCCTCCCCTGCCCCATAGGGACCCCCTGCTCTATAGGGACCCCTACACTATAGGGTCCCTATAGTACAGCTCAGCTGGACCCAGCCCCATAGGGACCCCTGCCCCATAGGGACCCCATAGCACAGCTCAGCTGCCCCATAGGGACCCCCTGCTCTATAGGGACCCCTACGCTATAGAGACCCTATAGTACAGCTCAGCTGCACCCAGCCCCATAGGGCCCCCTGCCCCATAGCTCCCCCCTGCTCTATAGGGTCCCTATAGCACAGCTCAGCTGCCCCCTATAGCCCTCCCCTGCCCTATAGGTCCCCCCTGCTCTATAGGGTCCCTATAGTACAGCTCAGCTGGACCCAGCCCCATAGGGACCCCTGCCCCATAGGGACCCCCTGCTCTATAGGGGATTCTATAGGACCCAGCCCCATAGAATCCACTGCCCCATAGGGTCCTCCGCCCTATAGGGTCCCTATAGTACAGCTCAGCTGCCCCATAGGGACCCCCTGCTCTATAGGGACCCCTACACTATAGAGACCCTATAGTACAGCTCAGCTGGACCCAGCCCCATAGGGACCCCTGCCCCATAGGGACCCCCTGCTCTATAGGGTCCCTATAGTACAGCTCAGCTGGACCCAGCCCCATAGGGACCCCTGCCCCATAGGGACCCCCTGCTCTATAGGGTCCCTATAGTACAGCTCTGCTGGAGCCAGCCCCATAGAATCCGCTGCCCCATAGGGCCCCCTGCCCCATAGGGACCCCATAGCACAGCTCAGCTGCCCCATAAGACCCCCTGCCCTATAGATACCCTTGCCCCATAGAATCCCCTGCCCCATAGGTGCCCCTGAACCACAGGGACCCCATAGCACAGCTCAGCCGCCCCCCTGCCCTATAAGGAGCTCCTGCCCCATAGCAACCCCCTGCCCCATAGATCCCCCCCTTCCCCATAGGGTCTTCTACCCCATAGGGACCCCACATTATAGCTTAGCCCCATAGCGGACCCCCTGCCCTATAGGGACCCATAGAGACCCATAGAGACCCCATAGAGCCCCATAGAGCCCATAGGGACCCATAGAGCCCCATAGAGACCCCATAAAGCCCCATAGAGCCCATAGGGACCCCCAGCCCCATAGAGCCCATAGGGAAAGCCTTACCCGCATGGCTGCAGCTCTGCCCCACACATGGTGCAGTGGGGCCCTTCCCCCCCCCACTTCCTGTTTCCTGCCTGGCACCTGCTGTGGGGCAGCCCCATGGCGCCCCATAGAGACCTATAGCAACCCCATAGAGACCCCATAGAGACCCATAGGGACCCCAATGGGGTCAATAATCGATGGAATTAATCATTATTAGGACTAATAATCGATGATTAATAGCGTTAATAACCAATAGGATCGATCATTAATAGCACTAATAACCAATAGGATCGATCATTAATAGCACTAATAACCAATAGGATCGATCATTAATAGTGCTAATAACCAGTAGGATCGATCATTAATAGCACTAATAACCAATAGGATCGATCATTAATAGCATTAATAACCAATAGGATCGATCATTAATAGCGTTAATAACCAATAGGATCAATCATTAATAGCACTAATAACCAATAGGATCAATCATTAATAGCACTAATAACCAATAGGATCGATCATTAATAGCACTAATAACCAATAGGATAGATCATTAATAGCACTAATAACCAATAGGATCGATCATTAATAGCATTAATAACCAATAGGATCGATCATTAATAGCACTAATAACCAATAGGATCGATCATTAATAGCACTAATAACCAATAGGATCAATCATTAATAGCATTAATAACCAATAGGATCGATCATTAATAGCACTAATAACCAATAGCCGCAGCATTCCCTATGGAAACCCGGCCTAAACCTGTCCTAGGGATGCTCAGCCTGGACAATACCCAGTTCAGCCCAGTTTATCCCAGTTCAGCCCAGTTTAACCCAGTAAATCCCAGTTTAACCCAATTCAGCCCAGTTTATCCCAGTTCAGCCCAGTTTAACCCAATCCCAGCCCAGTTTAACCCAATTCAAGCCCAGTTTAACCCAATTCAGCCCAGTTTATCCCAGTTCAGCCCAGTTTAACCCAATTCAAGCCCAGTTTAACCCAATTCAGCCCAGTTTATCCCAGTTCAGCCCAGTTTAACCCAATCCCAGCCCAGTTTAACCCAGTTCAGCCCAGTTTAAGCCCAGTTTAACCCAATTCAATCCCAGTTTAACCCCAATTTAACCTAATTCCATCCCAGTTTAAGCCCAGTTTAACCCAATTCAATCCCAGTTTAACCCAATTCAGCCCAGTTTAACCCAGTTCAGCCCAGTTTAACCCAATTCAAGCCCAGTTTAACCCCTATTTAACCCAATTCAATCCCAGTTTAACCCCAATTTAACCTAATTCCATCCCAGTTCAAGCCCAGTTTAACCCCTATTCAGTCCCAGTTTAACTCCAATTTAACCCAATTCAATCCCAGTTTAACCCCACTTTAAGCCCAGTTTAACCCAAATTCAAGCCCAGTTTAACCCCAGTTTAACCCCACTTTAAGCCCCCTTTAACCCCAGTTTAAGCCCACTTTAAGCCCAGTTTAACCCCAATTCAGGCCCACTTTAAACCCAGTTTAACCCCAATTCAAGCCCACTTTAAACCCAGTTTAAGCCCAGTTTAACCCCACTTTAAGCCCCCTTTAACCCCAGTTTAAGCCCACTTTAACCCCAGGTTAAGCCCACTTCAAGCCCAGTTTAACCCCAATTCAAGCCCAGTTTAAGCCCAGTTTAACCCCAGTTTAAGCCCCCTTTAAGCCCACTTTAAGCCCCTTTCCACCCTCTCACCATTGCGCCTCCACCTCCTCCTGGCTCTGCTCCTGGTGTCCCCATAGCCCCTATGGGGTGACCCCCTCGAAGGGCTGGGAACCAGCCCTAGGAGGAACTTCCCACCCCATTGACCTGCTCCTATGGGGCACGGGGCTCCCGGTTCCTCTTTGGGGCCACCACCAAACCCACTTCTCCTTTAGGGCCTTATGGGTCCTCCTCCATCGACTTCTCCTTTAGGTCATTCCATCCCCATTGACTTCTCCTTTAGATCCTTCCATCCCCATTGACTTCTCCTTTAGGTCCTTCCATCCTCATTGACTTCTCCTTTAAGTCTTTCCAACCCCATTGACTTCTCCTTTAGGTCCTTCTATCCCCATTGACCTCCTTTAGGTCCTTCTATCCCCATTGACCTCCTTTAGGTCCTTCCATCCCCATTGACTTCTCCTTTAGGTCCTTCCATCCTCATTGACTTCTCCTTTAGGTCATTCCATCCCCATTGACTTCTCCTTTAGGTCCTTCCATCCTCATTGACTTCTCCTTTAAGTCTTTCCAACCCCATTGACTTCTCCTTTAGGTCCTTCTATCCCCATTGACCTCCTTTAGGTCCTTCCATCCCCATTGACTTCTCCTTTAGATCCTTCCATCCCCATTGACTTCTCCTTTAGGTCTTTCCATCCTCATTGACCTCCTTTAGGTCCTTCCATCCCCATTGACCTTCTCCTATGGTTCCTCAATGATGTCTTCTCCTCCACTGCAGACTCAGCTGTCTCTCCCCATGTCTACCAATTGCTGCCCTGCAACTGCACGGACCAGGTCGCCATCGGCTGCTTGGCCAAGGACTTCTTCCCAACGCCCATCTCCATCACTTGGGTCTCCAACGTTGGAGGGGACATCGAGACCTTCCCCAACGAATGGATCGGGAGCTCCTACACCACCAGCTCCCAGTTGACCATCCCGGCCACCAGTTTGGCTGGGGAGAGCTTCCAGTGCAAGGTGGAGCACAGCAGCACCCAAAGCACTGCCACGAAGGTCTTCAATGGTGGGTTGGTGGCATCTGCCATGGGTTGGTGGGCATCAACTATGGGTCAATGGGCATCTGCTACAGGTTGAGGGACATCTAGGTGGGTTCTGCTTGGTCTAAACCTTGCTCCAAGCCTTATACAATGGGTTGGAGGACATCTAGATGGGTTGATGGACATCTACTATGGGTCAATGGGCACTATTATGGGTCAATGGACACCATTATGGGTTGATGGACAACATTATGGGTTGATGGACACCTATTATGGGTTGATGGACACCATTATGGGTCAATGGACACCATTATGGGTCAATGGCCCCCCACAACCTCCTTGTCCCCCTTTAGGTGACGACTTCTGCCCTAGCTGTGACCGCTCCTTGTCCATCCGGCTCTTGGCCGACCCCAACCAGAAGAACCCCCAACAGGAGGTCCTCTTGCTGTGCCTCATAGAGGGCAAGGGGGCCGAAGGAGCCAAGGTGGAGTGGTTGGAGAACCAGGAGCAGATGCAGGTGGAGCAGGAGGACGTGAGCTGCCAGCACTGCGAAGGGACGGCGGCCGCCAGCGTGAGGAGCGCGGTCAACGTGAGCAGGGCCAAGTGGGACCTGGGCACCGAGTTCTCCTGCCGGGTGTCCCATCAGTGCCTGAAGAGCCCCAAGGTCTTCAGCATCAGCAGCTTCTGCTCGGGTACGTGTGGGGTGGAGGGGCGGAGGGGGTGGAGATGGATAGAGATGGAGATGGTGGAGGTGATGGAGATGCATGGAGGTGATGGAGATGGATGGAGGTGATGGAGGTGATGGAGATGGATGGAGATGGAGATGGATGGAGATGGATGGAGGTGATGGAGATGGATGGAGATGGATGGAGGTGATGGAAGTGATGGAGATGGATGGAGATGGAGATGGATGGAGATGGATGGAGGTGATGGAGATGATGGAGATGGATGGAGATGGATGGAGGTGATGGAAATGATGGAGATGGATGGAGATGGATGGAGATGGATGGAGGTGATGGAGATGATGGAGATGGATGGAGATGGATGGAGGTGATGGAAATGATGGAGATGGATGGAGATGGATGGAGATGGATGGAGGTGATGGAGATGGATGGAGATGGATGGAGATGGATGGAGATGGAGATGGATGGAGATGGATGGAGGTGATGGAGATGGATGGAGATGGATGGGGATGGATGGAGATGGAGATGGATGGAGATGGATGGAGGTGGGTGATTGATGATGGTGGAAGATGCTTGGAGATGATGGAGATGATGGAGATGGAAACGTGAGGCAAATTGGGGAAAAAAGGGGAAACACTGAGAAAATGGAGGTGAATTGGGGGGATTTTGGCGAAATTCAATGGAAATTTGGGGAAATCTGAGGGAATTTGTGGGAATCGGCCTAAACCCGATGAAATTTGTGGTGAATTGGAGGAATTTTGGCGAAATTCAATGGAAATTTGGGGAAATCTGAGGGAATTTGTGGGAATCGGCCTAAACCCGATGAAATTTGTGGTGAATTGGAGGAATTTTGGCGAAATTCAATGGAAATTTGGGGAAATCTGAGGGAATTTGTGGGAATCGGCCTAAACCCGATGAAATTTGTGGTGAATTGGAGGAATTTTGGCGAAATTCAATGGAAATTTGGGGAAATCTGAGGGAATTTGTGGGAATCGGCCTAAACCCGATGAAATTTGTGGTGAATTGGAGGAATTTTGGCGAAATTCAATGGAAATTTGGGGAAATCTGAGGGAATTTGTGGGAATCGGCCTAAACCCGATGAAATTTGTGGTGAATTGGAGGAATTTTGGCGAAATTCAATGGAAATTTGGGGAAATCTGAGGGAATTTGTGGGAATCGGCCCAAACCCTCTGAAAATCGCAGTGAATTGGGGGAATCCGAGGGCAAAGGGGGGGATGGCCATGGAATGGGTGGGATTTGGGCCGGCTGCTGATGGACGGCACCCGCAGCAGCCGAGGCAGCGCTGGAAGCCGTCATCCTGCCGCCGTCGCTGGAGGACCTCTACCTGCGGCAGAACTCCAGCGTCTCCTGCGTGGTTTCCAACCTCAAATCCCACGAGGACGTGAAGTTCACCTGGAGCCGGGATAAGGGCAGCGCCTTGGATGCCACCCCGGGGCCGGTGGAGCAGCTGCCCAACGGGCTCTATAGGCTCAGCAGCTCCTTGGAGGTCTGCGCTGAGGAATGGAACTCAGGGGAGAGCTTCTCCTGCAGCGTCAGCATCCCGGAGCTCCAGGAATCCATCACCAGGTCCATCAGGAAGGATCTAGGTAGGGCACGGAGCTTTGGATCCCCAGGGGTTGGATGGGGAGGGGTATGGGGTTGAGTCAACCGGAAGGGGCATCCAATGGGGATGGTCAAGTGGTGGGGTCTAAGCCCGTTGGAAGGGTCTAAGGCCATTGGGACAGCCAATGGGGGTGGTCTACTGGAAGGGGATGGTCTACGGGAAGGGTCTAAAGCCCATTGGAAGAGGCTGGTCTACTGGAAGATGATGGTCAACTAAGCAGATGGGAAGGGTCTAAGTCAACTGGAAGGGTCTAAACCCATTGGGACGTCCAAAGGGGATAGGCTACTGGGAGATGATGGCCAACTGGTGGGGTGTAAGCCGCATTGGAGGGGTCTAAAGCCCATTGGAAGAGGTTGGTCTACTGGAAGATGATGGTCAACTAAGCCTATAGGAAGGGGCTAAGTCAACTGGAAGGGGCTAAACTCATTGGGACATCCAATGGGGATGGTCTACTGGAAGACTACGGTCAACTGAGCCCATTGGAAGGGTCTAAAGCCCATTGGAAGAGGTTGGTCTGGAGGAAGATCTCGGTCTATTGGAAAGGTCTAAGTCAACTGGAAGGGCCTAAACCCATTGGGACATCCAAAGCGGGTGGTCTACTGGGAGATGATGGCCAACTAAGCCCATTGGAAGGGTCTAAGCCCCATTGGAAGGGTCTAAACCCCATAGGAAAGGCCTAAGCCCACCCGCCTTGACTTCTTCTGCCACCTCCTCCATAGCCGCCACTGTGAGGCCACCATCGGTCTACGTCTTCCCCCCCTCTTCCGACGAGCTGGTCCTCCAAGAGACGGCCACATTGACCTGCTTGGCCACCGGCTTCAGCCCAAAGGACATCCTGGTCACTTGGACCCAACAGGATCGCCCCGTGTCCTCCGAGAGCTTCTCCACCTTTGGTCCTGAAGCCGTTGGAGATGCCTTCACCCTCTATAGCCAGCTGAGGGTGCCCGTGGCGGCGTGGCAACAGGGGGACACCTTCTCCTGCGTCGTTGGCCATGAAGGGATCCCATTGACCTTCATCCAGAAGAACCTGGACAAGAACCTCGGTAAACCCACCCTGGTCAACGTCTCCGTGGTCCTCAGCGACACCGATGTCACCTGCTATTAAGCTCGTTGGGTGGGGATGGGGTGGTGGGATGGGGCCATCGGTTGTCATTCCACATCCCAATAAAGGCTGATCCCAATGGAAGCCCATTGGCCAACTCTTGGTTGAGGGAGACCTCCGGCGGGGTCGCATGGAGAGGGTGGTGCGGTCCGTAACGGTGGTTGGGGAAGAGAAGGGTGGTGGGGACGTGGTTATGGGTTTGCCCTATGGTGGCATCTCAGTAGGGATCAGTGGTGGACACATCCAGAGGGGAAACTGACCCCCAAATGGGGGGGGGGTTCAGCCCAAAATGGGCCTCAAGAGGGTCGATGGGGTTGGGGAAAAGGGGGGGGGGGGTTGGTGGTCACTTTGGTCATAGGAGGGGGTTGGAGAAGGATGGGGTGGGAAATGGGTGGGAAACCAAAGACCTTCATGGTCCCTTCGCTTATAGGAGAGATTTGGGTGGAAAACAGGCAAAATTGGTCCAAAATGGTGGTTTTTTGGGGTGTCCATCAAAGACCTTCATGGTCCCTTCGTTTATTGGAGGGTTTTGGGTGGAAAATGGGCAAAATTGGTCCAAAATAGTGTTTTTTTGGGGTGTCCACCAAAGATCTTCATGGTCCCTTCGTTTATAGGAGGGTTTTGGGTGGAAAATGGGCAAAATTGGTCCAAAATGGTGGTTTTTTTGGTGTATCCTCATGGTTCCTTTGCTGTAGGACAGTTTTGGTCAGGGATTGGGTGGAAAAGGGGTCAAAAGGGGTCCAACTGACCAAAAATGGTGTTTTTTTGGGGTGGCCACCAAAGAACCTCGTGGTGACCTCGGTCATAGGAGGGGTTTGGTCAAGAATTGGGTGAGAAATGGGTTAAAATGGCCCCAAATGGTGGCTTTTGGGGGTGTCCACCCAAAAACCTTGTGTTCCCTTCCCAAACAGGACATTCTGGGGGGAAAATGGCCCAAAATGGCCCAAAACAGTGGTTTCTTGGTGCTGCACCAAAGACCCTCGAGGTCGCTTGGATCGAGGGAGGGTTTTGGCCAAGAATTGGGTGGAAAATGGGCAAAAATGGGCCAAAACTGACCCCCCAAAAGGGGGTTTTTGGTTGTGTCCTCCCCACTGAAGGCTTCTTCTCCCACCCCAGATCCCGTCCTGGTCCCGGTGGGAGAGGAGACGCCAGAGGAAGAGGAAGACACCAGCGACCTATGGACAGCTGTGACCTTCATCATCCTCTTCCTCCTCAGCCTCTGCTACAGCACTGGCGTCACCCTCTTCAAGGTGGCCATAGGGGGGCATTAGGGCTTATTAATCGTTAATGAAGGGTTATTGATCAGTAATTAGGGCTTATTAATCGTTAATAAAGGGTTATTAAATAGCAATTTGGGCTTATTAATGATTAATCGAGGCTTATTAATCAATAATGAGGGCCTATTAATCATCAATTTGGGCTTATTAATTATTAATCAAGGCTTATTCATCAATAATGAGGTCTTATTAATCACTAATTAAAGTGCATTAATCTTTAATTAAGGCTTATTAATCACTAATTAGGGCTTATTAATGATTAATTAAGGCTTATTAATGATTAATTAAGGCTTATTAATCATTATTAGGGCTCATTAATCATTAATTAAGGTTTATTAATGATTAGTTAAGGACTAGGCTGATCGATCATTGCTTAAAACTGGTTCATCATGAATTAAAGGCTGACTAATGATTATTTGAGGCTGCTTAATCACTGAGGCCAATTGATCATTAATTAAGGCCAATTAATGATTTATTAAGGCCAATTGAACCTTAATAAAGGCTGACTAATCATTAATAAAAGATTGTTAATCATTAATTGAGGATTATTAATCATTAATTAAGTCAGATTAATAATTAATTAAGCCGAATAATCATTAATTAAGGCTGATTAATAATTACTTGAGCCTGATTCATCACTAACGAAGCCACTTTGCATCCTATAGGTGCTGTGAGTGCCACCAAAGGAGGAAGACCCCATCTTTGGGTTGTCTGCGCTCTTCCCACCTCCCATGGGTGGATCTTGGGGTGCTTTTGGGGGGGGGATTCAAGGAATAAAATGGATCACTGTTTTCCACCCAAATTTACCCATTTTCTTGCTGTTTCATCCCAAAACTCTCCCCAAACACCCCAAAATCACCGTTTTCCACCCAAATTTGCCCCTTTTCACCGTCTTTCACCCCAAAACTCTCCCCAAACGCCCCAAAATCACCATTTCCCACCCAAATTTGCCCCTTTTCTCCATCTTTCACCCCAAAACTCATCTCAAACGCCCATAAACACCCATTTCTCCCCCCAACCTTCGCCCCATGGTGCGGACGTGCAGCAGAAACCCCAAACCCCACGTTTCTGGCCCCAAAAAAGCCCCTCCAGGTGGTGTTTGTCATCAGCCAACGTTTCATTTCTCCTCTTCCCTCTCGGTTTCGGCTCATTTGGGGCGGGTTTGGGTCATTTTTGGGCGGGTTTGAGTCATTTTGGGGGTCAGAAGGCGCTGTTCCCACCACCGCGAACATCTGGATGGGGGGAAGAGGAACCGAATGGGCCCCATTGCCCCACGTTGAGGTTCCCCTTCTGAGTCAGCACCAAGAGGGGGAAACGCAATGGAGGGGCCTTGAGGAGCCTTTAAAGGGGGTGGAGAAGCCAACACAACCCAATGGTGGCCAACACAACCCAATGGTGGCCAACGCAACCCAATGGTGGCCAACACAACAAAGTGGTGGGCAACACAACCCAATGGTGGCCAACGCAACCCAGTGGTGGCCAACACAACCTAATGGTGGCAACATAACCCAATGGTGGCCAACACAACCTAATGGTGGCCAAAACAACCCAATGGTGGTCAAAACAACCCAATGGTGCCAACACAACCCAATCTGAGGCCAACTGACCCCATAAAACCCCGTAGAGCCACACAGAGACCCATAGGGACACCAAAACTACTCTTAGGAGCAGGAATCCCATTGGAAAACACATGGAAAAGAGGGAAAACATGGAAAACTTTATTCCTTAGGAGGAGAATATTTACAACAGGGAGGAAAAGGACAAGAATCCTGGAGAATTCCATCGATATCCAGCACTGGAGGGGATGAGGGGTGGAATTCCAGCGGGAATGGGGTCATTTCACCTGGGACGGGGGTAAAAATGGGAATTCTTTGGTTATTTGGGACCAATGGGGATTTTAGGGAAAACTTTGGGGAAATAATAGGGATTTTAGGGGAAACTGGGAGGGAAATGAGGGATTTTAGGGATACATGGCGGGAAAATAGGGATTTTCTGGGAAGCGAGGGGAGAAAAATAGGGAATTTAGGGAAAACAGGGGAAATGAGGGGTTTAGCAAGGATTGGGGGGGGAATTGGGATATTTTGTAAGGATAAAGGGGAAAATACGGATTTCTTGCAAGGATATGGGGGAAATATGGCTCTTTTAAGGAAACGCGGGTAAAAATAGGGATTATAGGCAAGAATCAGGGTTTAAACGGGGAATTCTGGCAAGAATTAGGGAAAAAGAGGGAGTTTTTACAAGAATTAGAGTAAAAATATGGATTTGGGGCAGGAAATAGGGTAAAAGCAAGGAATTTCAGCAAGAATTAGGGTAAAATCAGGGATTTGGGGCAGGAATTGGGTAAAAATAGGGATTTTTTTTGGCAAGAACTGGGAGAAACCAGGAATTTTTTTGCAAGAATTATAGGAAAAGGAGGGGTTTTGTGGAGGCAATTAAGGGAAAAATTGGGATTTGGCAAGAATGGGGTAAATCCAGGGAATTTGGGCAAGAATTGGAGGAAAACAGGGATCCTTTGAGGAAATTAGGGTAAAAACAGGCATTTATTTTGAATTCAGAAATTTGGGGGGAAATGGGGCTTTCTGGGTGAAATTTGGGGAAAACTGGGGTTTTTTGGGTGAAATTTGGGGAAAAATGGGGAGTTTGGGGTGAAATTTGGGGAAAAATTGGGATTTTGAGGGAAATTTGGGGAAAATTGGAGCTTTTGGGGTGAAATTTGGGGAAAACCTGGGATTTTTTGGGTGAAATTTGGGGAAAATTTGGGGTTTGGGGTGAAATTTGGGGGGAACGAGGGATTTTGGGGGAAAATTTGGGGCAAACTGGGGGTTTTGGGGTGAAATTTGGGGAAAACTGGGGCTTTTTGGGTGTTATATGGGGAAAATTGGGGGTTTTGGGGTGAAATCTGGGGAAAACCAAAGATGTTTTGGGTGAAATTTGGGGGAAAAAGGGGGATTTTTGAGGGTGAAATGTGGGGAAATGAGGGATTCTGGGGAGACCGATTGGAAAAATGAGCATTTTGGGTGGGAGAAGCAACCGGGAGGTGGAAAATGGGGTGAAAAATGGGGGGTTTGGGCCCACCTTGATCAAGGTGACAGTGGCGCTGTAGAAGAGGCTGAGGATGAAGAGGACGATGAAGGTCGAGGCCGTGGCCCAGAGGTTCTCGAGGTCTTCCTCATCCTCCTCCTCCTCCTCATTGAGAAGCTCTATGGGTGCAAAACGGGGGGGGGGGGGGTCGGGGTGAATTATGGGGGTTTTGGCTCCGTATGGTGTCACAAATGGGGGTTTTGGGGGGCAGAAAGGGGATGGAGCCCGAAATGGGGGGTTTGGAGCCCAAAAAATGGGGTTATAGCCCAAAATACGGTGTTATGAGTGAAAATAAGGAGGTTTTGCCCCAAAATCTGGGTTTGGACACCAAAATATGAGGGTTATACACTGAAATATGGGGTTTATAGCCCAAAGTATGGGTCCGGAGGCCAAAATATGGCTTTGGACACCAAAATGTGGGGGTTATACACCAAAATATGGGATTTATAGCCCAAAATATGGGTCTGGAGCTCAAAATATGGTTTTGGACACCAATATATGGGGTTTATGGCCCAAATTATACCCCTAAAACCCCCTTTTTGACCCCAAGACCCCCTTTTTCACCCCAAAACCTCCTTTTATAGCCCTGAAATTGCCTTTTATAGCCCTTTTCCACCCTAAAATCCCTTTTCCCAACCCTAAACCCCCCTTTTCCTTCCCAAACCCCTCATTTCCATCCCCAAACCCCCATTTTCCACCCCAAAACCCCCCTTTTCAGCCCCTATTCCCCCACTTCCACCTCAAAATCCTTTTCCACCCCATTTTCCACCCCATTTTTGTCCAAAATCCCAGTTTTCCACCCCAAAAATCGCCTTTACCTCCCCAAAACCCTGATTTCCACCCAAAACCCCCCTTTTCCACCCCAAAACCCCTTTATTTACCCCAAAACCCCCACTTCGACCTCAAACTCCTTTTCCATCCCATTTCCATCCCAAATCCCCCTTTTCCACCCCAAAACCCCTTTTCCACCCTTAAAACGCCCATTTCTCCTCCAAACCCCACTTTTCCAGCCCCCAAATCCCCGTTTTCTGCCCCAAAATCCTTCCCCAAACCCAAACCCCCATTTTCCACCTGAAGACCCCTTTTCCACCCCAAAACCCCCTTTTCCTCCCCAAAACCCCCATTTCCTCCCCAAATCCCCTCTTTTCCACCCCAAAAATCCCCTTTTCCACCCCATTTCCACCCCAAACCCCTCTTTTCCCCCCCAAACCTCTCATTGCCACACCAAACCCTCAGATTTCCACCCCAAAATCCCCTTTCCCACCCTATTTCCACCCCAAAAATCCCATCTTTTCCACCCCAAAATCCCCTTTTCCACCCCATTTCCGCCCCAAACCCCCCTTTTCCCACCCCAAACCCTCCTTTTCCTCCCAAAATCCCCACTTTTCCACCTCAAAATCCCATTTTCCACTCCATTCCCACCCCAAAACCCTCTTTCTCCACCCCAAAATCCTTTTCCATCCCCTTTTCCACCCCATTTCCACCCCAAAACCCCTCTTTTCCACCCCAAAACCCCTTTTTTCCACCCAAAAAGTCCCTTTCCACCCCAAATATCTCCTTTTCCACCCCATTTCCACACCAAACCCTCACATTTCCACCCCCAAATCCCCTTTTCCACCCCATTTCCACCCCAAAACCCTCTCATTTCCACCCCCAAATCCCCTTTTCCACCCCATTTCCACCCCAAACCCTCTCATTTCCACCCCCAAATCCCCTTTTCCACCCCATTTCCACCCCCAAATCCCCTTTTCCACCCTATTTCCACCCCAAACCCTCTCATTTCCACCCCAAATCCCCTTTTCCACCCCATTTCCACCCCCAAACCCTCTCATTTCCACCCCCAAATCCCCTTTTCCACCCCATTTCCACCCCAAACCCTCTCATTTCCACCCCCAAATCCCCTTTTCCACCCCATTTCCACACCAAACCCTCACATTTCCACCCCCAAATCCCCTTTTCCACCCCATTTCCACCCCAAACCCTCTCATTTCCACCCCCAAATCCCCTTTTCCACCCCATTTCCACCCCAAAACCCTCTCATTTCCACCCCCAAATCCCCTTTTCCACCCCATTTCCACCCCAAAACCCTCTCATTTCCACCCCCAAATCCCCCTTTTCCACCCCATTTCCACCCCCAAATCCCCTTTTCCACCCTATTTCCACCCCAAACCCTCTCATTTCCACCCCAAATCCCCTTTCCCACCCCATTTCCCCCCCAAATCCCATCTCCCCCCCCAAACCCCCCTTTTTCCACCCCATCGGCATCCCACCGCGCTCTCCCCATCCCTTCGCTCTCCATCATTCCATAAAAACACCGTTTTATTGCTCAATTCCGGGGCCGTTTCCCCCCCCCCCCCTTCCCCATTCCCTTCCCCTTTCCACTATGGCGGGAGGAGGGGGATGCGCAATTCCCTATGGAATTCAATAGCAGGAGCTGGCGGCATCCGAGAGGACCAGGGATACGTTGACGGCGGTGGGTTTACCGGAGGCTTTATCCACGGATCTCTGCATCACTTGCATTGGGATGCGCTCGTGTCCCACCAGGCACGTGAAGATATTCCCGCTGGACCAATCCTCTCCAGGCACCGTCAGGGCGCTGTAGGTGAAGTAGGAAGCGGGCAGGCGGGATTGGGAAGCGGGCAGAGGGGAGGATTCGGGCGCCGGCGGCAGCGTGACGTAGTTGGAAGCGGGAAGAGGATCCCCGTTCCGGAGCCATTGGACGAAGAGATCCGGAGGGTTGAAGCCCTTCACCAGGCACGTGATGGTGGCGGATTCCCGCATGGAAAGCTGCTCCGACGGAGGGGGGAAGACGAAGACGGAGGGCGCTTTGGCGTCGCTGACTGCGGAAGGAATGGGGAATGGGTCGGTTTTCCGCGGGGAACGGGGGGGATTTGAGCCCTTTCCTTCGGTGCCCCAATGCTAAGAGGGGGATTGGATCCGTTCCCAGGGATTATCTCCAAAGGGAATGGGGGCATTGGGCCGTTTTCCATCAATTGGCCAAAGGAAATGGTTGACTTTCACCCGTGCGGGTTCATTTTCCAAAGGGAAGGGTGGAATTGGGTCATATTTCCCATATAAACCACTCCCAAACCAGTCTAGACCAGTCTAGACCAGTCTAACCCAGTATTAGACCAGTCTAACCCAGTATAGATCAGTCTAACCCAGTATTAGACCAATCTAACCCAGTCTAGACCAGTCTAGACCAGTCTAACCCAGTATTAGACCAGTCTAACCCAGTATAGATCAGTCTAACCCAGTATTAGACCAATCTAACCCAGTCTAGACCAGTCTAACCCAGTATTAGACCAGTCTAACCCAGTATTAGACCAGTATTAGACCAGTCTAACCCAGTCTAGACCAGTCTAACACAGTATTAGACCAGTCTAACACAGTATTAGACCGGTCTAGACCAGTCTAACCCAGTCTTAGACCAGTCTAACCCAGTCTAGACCAGTCTAACCCAGTATTAGACCAGTCTAACCCAGTATAGATCAGTCTAACCCAGTATTAGACCAGTCTAACCCAGTATAGATCAGTCTAACCCAGTATTAGACCAGTCTAACCCGGTATTAGACCAGTCTAACACAGTATAGATCAGTCTAACCCAGTATTAGACCAGTCTAACCCAGTATAGACCAGTCTAACCCAGTATTAGACCAGTCTAACCCAGTATAGACCAGTCTAACCCAGTATTAGACCAGTCTAACCCAGTATAGATCAGTCTAATCCAGTATTAGACCAGTCTAACCCAGTATAGATCAGTCTAACCCAGTATTAGACCAGTCTAAGCCAGTATAGATCAGTCTAACCCAGTATTAGACCAGTCTAACCCAGTATAGACCAGTCTAACCCAGTCTTAGACCAGTCTAATCCAGTATTAGACCAGTCTAAACCCCTATAAACCAGTCCCAAACCAGTATAACCCAGTCTAACCTAGTCTAGACCAGTCTAACCCAGTATTAGACCAGTCTAAACCACTATAAACCACTATAAACCTGTCCCAAACCACCTCCAAACCACTCCCAGCACCAGTCTAGACCAGTCTAAACCACTATAAACCAGTCCCAAACCAGTATAACCCAGTCTAGACCAGTCCAACCCAGTCCAAACCACTTCCAGCACCAGTCCAACCCAGTCCAACCCAGTCCCCCTCACCGGCTGCCTTCTGCAGGGTGGCCTGGGAAGGGAAGAGCAGCTCGGGGTGGGTGACCTTGCAGACGAAGGTGTCCCCCCTGTCCCACTCCTTGGCATGGACGTTGGCCACGGCCATGGCACTGAAGAGCCCATTGGCCTCCAGGACATGGGGGAGCCTCTTGGTGTCCAGCTCGGTGCCGTCGTCCTTCCACCAGGAGATGTCCAGGCCTTCCATGGAGGGCACGTTGAGGACCTGGCACGTGAGCTTGGCCAACTTCTCCTTGAAGATGTCCAGGAAGAGCGGCGGCGTCACCTTCACGGCCATTTCTTCATTGGGAGCCTCATCTATAGGGGGAGATGGAGACATCAACCCATGTTGGCCATGGCCACCAGCCCATGTTGACCATGGCCACCAGCCCATAGAGACTTCACAGTATGGTTTCCAGAGGGTGACGGAGCCATCAACCTGCGTTGAGACCCATGGAGAGCTTAAGGGGACCTCTGGGTCTCCAATCTATGGCCACCAGAGGACACACTATGGACAACATTGAGGTTCTCCTATAGACAATATGGACCTTCTCCTATGGACAATATGGGGCTTCTCCTATGGATGATATGGACTTCCTATGGACTATATGGAGCCTCTCCTACGTACAATATAGACCTTCTCCTACGGACTATATGGAGCTTCTTCTATGGTCAATATGGACCTTCTCCAATGGACAATATGGACATTCTCTTATGGACTATATGGACCTTCTCCTATGGGTAATGTGGTTGGTGGCATCTACTTGGGCTTCCATAATGGAGCTGCGGCATGGATGCCTGGTGCCATCTCCCTGGCACTACCTGACCCCAAGGTCTCCCCGCCCCCGGCAGCCCCATAGAGACACCTTAAGTGTGATCGCCCCCCAACCCCACGTCCCCCCCCCCCCAGTGGACTCACAGCCGCATTCCAGAGCTTTGCTGATGTTCCTCATCTCCCCATCCACTTGGCACGTGTAGATGGCCCCTGAGGTCCACTCGGTCTCGGTGACCACGAGGCGGCTGTTGGTGACCTGGAGGCCACCGTTGGCCAAGGTCTCGGTGATGGCATTGTCTTGGAGGCCATGGCCATTCCGGAGCCATTGGATGGAGGGAGCGCGAGGGCCTTGGACGTGGCACAGGAGGGTGGCGTTGCGGTAGGGACCTTGGAAGTCCTCGCGGGATGGTGGGTACAGGGTGATGGTGGGGAAGCCAACGGAGACATCTGGGGGGTTGGAGCCTGGGGGGTGAAGGAGATGGACAAGGGTGAAGGAGAAGGATGGATGGAGATGGGCAAGGATGGAGAAGGATGGATGGAGATGGAAAAGGATGGAGGAGAAGGATGGATGGAGATGGACCAGGATGGAGGAGAAGGATGGATGGAGATGGGCAAGGGTGAAGGAGAAGGATGGATGGAGATGGACCAGGACGGTCCATGGAGGAAGCAGAAGCACCAGGACAAAGGATAAGGATGGGGATGGAAGGATGGAGAAGGATGGAGAAGAACAAGGGTGAAGGACAAGGATGAAGCAGCACAGATGGAGAACCCCCCAATAACCCCATAGACCCCCATGACCCCAGAGAGCCCCAATGCCTCCATAGACCCCCATAGACCCCCACAGACCCCCATATACCCCATAGACTCCCAATGACCCCCCATGGCCCCATAGACCTCCACTGACCCCATAGACTCCCAATGACCTCCCATAGACCCCCATAGACCCCCTATGAACCCATAGACCCCCCATGGCCCCATAGACCCCCATTGTCCCCCATAGACTACAATGACTCTGTAGACCCCCATTGACCCTATAGACCCCCATAGACCCCCAATGACCCCATAGACGCCCAATGACCCCATAGACCCCCATAGACCTCCATAGACCCCCATTGACCCCCATAGACTCCCAATGCCCCTATAGACCACCATAGACCCCCATTGACCCTATAGACCCCCATAGACCCCCATAGACCCCCAATGACCCCATAGACCCCCATAGACCTCCATAGACCCCCATTGACCCCCATAGACTCCCAATGCCCCTATAGACCACCATAGACCCCCATTGACCCTATAGACCCCCATAGACCCCCAATGACCCCATAGACGCCCAATGACCCCATAGACCCCCATAGACCCCCATTGACCCCCATAGACTCCCAATGCCCCTATAGATCACCATAGACCCCCATTGACCCTATAGACCCCCATAGACCCCCATAGACCCCCAATGACCCCATAGACCCCCAATGACCCCATAGACCCCCATTGACCCCCATAGACTCCCAATGCCCCTATAGACCACCATAGACCCCCATTGACCCTATAGACCCCCATAGCCCCCATCGCCCCCCACCAGGCACTGACCGGGGTTGGAGACGCTGACGGCGGCGCTGCCCAGGCGGCACTGGAAGGGCTGCAGGGCCCTGCCCTCGCTGCCCGCCATGAGCAGGAGGCTGGCGGCAGCGCGGGGCCCCCCCGCCACGGCCCCGGTGCCGTGGCTGCCGTTGTGGCGGTCTCTCCAGGAGAAGGCAGCGCCGGGGGGCACGGCCCCGATGGCCACGCAGCCCACGGTGAAGAGCCCCGAGCTGGAGGGCGATGGGCAGGGGGACAGCGGGAACAGGGAGGGGGGCGCTGCGGGAGAGAGGGGGGAATGGGGTGAATGGGGGAATAGATCAGCACCGGCAGCCCCACCTGCCCTATAGCTGCGTCTGCACTACTGGGACCACTATAGGACCAGTATAGGACCAGTATGGACCAGTACCGGTAGCCCCAGCTGCCCTATAGCTGCCTCTGCACTACTGGGACCACTATAGGACCAGTATAGGACCAGTATGGACCAGTACCGGTAGCCCCAGCTGCCCTTTAGCTGCCTCTGCACTACTGGGACCACTATAGGACCAGTATAGGACCAGTATGGACCAGTACCGGTAGCCCCAGCTGCCCTATAGCTGCCTCTGCACTACTGGGACCACTATAGGACCAGTATAGGACCAGTATGGACCAGTACCGGTAGCCCCAGCTGCCCTATAGCTGCCTCTGCACTACTGGGACCACTATAGGACCAGTATGGGACCAGCACCAGTAGCCCCAGCTGCCCTATAGCTGCCTCTGCACTACTGGGACCAGTATAGGACCAGTATGGTACCAGTACCGGTAGCCCCAGCTGCCCTATAGCTGCCTCTGCACTACTGGGACCAGTACAGGACCAGTATGGGACCAGTATGGGACCAGTACCAGTAGCCCCAGCTGCCCTATAGCTGCCTCTGCACTACTGGGACCAGTATGGGACCAGTATGGGACCAGTACCGGTAGCCCCAGCTGCCCTATAGCTGCCTCTGCACTACTGGGACCAGTATGGGACCAGTATGGACCAGTACCGGTAGCCCCCGCTGCCCTATAGCTGCCTCTGCACTACTGGGACCACTATAGGACCACTATAGGACCAGTATGGGACCTGTACCGGTAGCCCCAGCTGCCCTATAGCTGCCTCTGCACTACTGGGACCACTATAGGACCAGTATGGACCAGTACCGGTAGCCCCAGCTGCCCTATAGCTGCCTCTGCACTACTGGGACCAGTATGGGACCCGTATAGGACCAGTATGGGACCAGTACCAGTAGCCCCAGCTGCCCTATAGCTGCCTCTGCACTACTGGGACCACTATAGGACCAGTATGGGACCAGTACCTGCAGCCCCAGCTGCCCTATAGCTGCCTCTGCACTACTGGGACCAGTACAGGACCAGTATGGGACCAGTACCGGTAGCCCCAGCTGCCCTATAGCTGCCTCTGCACTACTGGGACCACTATAGGACCAGTATGGGACCAGTATGGGACCAGTACCGGTAGCCCCAGCTGCCCTATAGCTGCCTCTGCACTACTGGGACCAGTACAGGACCAGTATGGGACCTGTACCGGTAGCCCCAGCTGCCCTATAGCTGCCTCTGCACTACTGGGACCACTATAGGACCAGTATGGGACCAGTACCGGTAGCCCCAGCTGCCCTATAGCTGCCTCTGCACTACTGGGACCACTATAGGACCAGTATGGGACCAGTACCGGCAGCCCCAGCTGCCCTATAGCTGCCTCTGCACTACTGGGACCAGTACAGGACCAGTACGGGACCAGTACCGGTAGCCCCAGCTGCCCTATAGCTGCCTCTGCACTACTGGGACCACTATAGGACCAGTACTGGTAGCCCCAGCTGCCCTATAGCTGCCTCTGCACTACTGGGACCAGTACAGGACCAGTATGGGACCAGTACCGGTAGCCCCTGCTGCCCTATAGCTGCCTCTGCACTACTGGGACCAGTACAGGACCAGTATGGGACCAGTACCGGTAGCCCCAGCTGCCCTATAGATGCCTCTGCACTACTGGGACCACTATAGGACCAGTATGGGACCAGTACCGGTAGCCCCAGCTGCCCTATAGCTGCCTCTGCACTACTGGGACCAGTACAGGACCAGTATGGGACCAGTACCGGTAGCCCCAGCTGCCCTATAGATGCCTCTGCACTACTGGGACCACTATAGGACCAGTATGGGACCAGTACCGGTAGCCCCAGCTGCCCTATAGCTGCCTCTGCACTACTGGGACCACTATAGGACCAGTATGGGACCAGTACCGGCAGCCCCAGCTGCCCTATAGCTGCCTCTGCACTACTGGGACCAGTATAGGACCAGTACGGGACCAGTACCGGTAGCCCCAGCTGCCCTATAGCTGCTTCTGCACTACTGGGACCACTATAGGACCAGTACTGGTAGCCCCAGCTGCCCTATAGCTGCCTCTGCACTACTGGGACCACTATAGGACCAGTACTGGTAGCCCCAGCTGCCCTATAGCTGCCTCTGCACTACTGGGACCACTATAGGACCAGTATGGGACCAGTACCGGCAGCCCCAGCTGCCCTATAGCTGCCTCTGCACTACTGGGACCAGTACAGGACCAGTACGGGACCAGTACCGGTAGCCCCAGCTGCCCTATAGCTGCTTCTGCACTACTGGGACCACTATAGGACCAGTACTGGTAGCCCCAGCTGCCCTATAGCTGCCTCTGCACTACTGGGACCACTATAGGACCAGTACTGGTAGCCCCAGCTGCCCTATAGCTGCCTCTGCACTACTGGGACCACTATAGGACCAGTATGGGACCTGTACCGGTAGCCCCCGCTGCCCTATAGCTGCCTCTGCACTACTGGGACCAGTACAGGACCAGTATGGGACCTGTACCGGTAGCCCCAGCTGCCCTATAGCTGCTTCTGCAGTACTGGGACCAGTATGGGACCAGTATAGGACCAGTATAGGACCAGTATGGGTCCAGTACCGGTAGCCCCAGCTGCCCTATAGCTGCCTCTGCACTACTGGGACCACTATAGGACCAGTATAGGACCTGTACCGGTAGCCCCAGCTGCCCTATAGCTGCTTCTGCACTACCGGGACCAGTATGGGACCAGTATAGGACCAGTATGGGACCAGTACCGGTAGCCCCAGCTGCCCTATAGCTGCCTCTGCACTACTGGGACCACTATAGGACCAATATGGGACCAGTACCGGTAGCCCCACCTGCCCTATAGCTGCCTCTGCACTACTGGGACCACTATAGGACCAATATGGGACCAGTACCGGTAGCCCCAGCTGCCCTATAGCTGCCTCTGCACTACTGGGACCACTATAGGACCAGTATGGGACCAGTACCGGTAGCCCCAGCTGCCCTATAGCTGCCTCTGCACTACTGGGACCACTATAGGACCACTATAGGACCAGTACCGGTAGCCCCAGCTGCCCTATAGCTGCTTCTGCACTACTGGGACCACTATAGGACCAGTATGGGACCTGTACCGGTAGCCCCAGCTGCCCTATAGCTGCTTCTGCACTACTGGGACCACTATAGGACCAGTATGGGACCAGTACCGGTAGCCCCAGCTGCCCTATAGCTGCCTCTGCACTACTGGGACCACTATAGGACCAGTATGGGACCAGTACCGGTAGCCCCAGCTGCCCTATAGCTGCTTCTGCACTACTGGGACCACTATAGGAGCAGTATGGGACCAGTATGGGACCAGTACCGGTAGCCCCAGCTGCCCTATAGCTGCCTCTGCACTACTGGGACCACTATAGGACCAGTATGGACCAGTACCGGTAGCCCCCGCTGCCCTATAGCTGCCTCTGCACTACTGGGACCAGTATGGGACCCGTATAGGACCAGTATGGGACCAGTACCAGTAGCCCCAGCTGCCCTATAGCTGCCTCTGCACTACTGGGACCACTATAGGACCAGTATGGGACCAGTACCTGCAGCCCCAGCTGCCCTATAGCTGCCTCTGCACTACTGGGACCAGTACAGGACCAGTATGGGACCAGTACCGGTAGCCCCAGCTGCCCTATAGCTGCCTCTGCACTACTGGGTCCAGTATAGGACCAGTACGGGACCAGTATGGGACCAGTACGGGACCAGTACCGGCAGCCCCAGCTGCCCTATAGCTGCCTCTGCACTACTGGGACCAGTACAGGACCAGTATGGGACCAGTACCGGTAGCCCCAGCTGCCCTACAGCTGCCTCTGCACTACTGGGACCACTATAGGACCAGTATGGGACCAGTACCGGTAGCCCCTGCTGCCCTATAGCTGCCTCTGCACTACTGGGACCACTATAGGACCAGTATGGGACCAGTACCGGTAGCCCCAGCTGCCCTGTAGCTGCCTCTGCACTACTGGGACCACTATAGGACCAGTATGGGACCAGTACCAGTAGCCCCAGCTGCCCTATAGCTGCTTCTGCACTACTGGGACCACTATAGGACCAGTATAGGACCAGTATGGGACCAGTACCAGAAGCCCCAGCTGCCCTATAGCTGCCTCTGCACTACTGGGACCACTATAGGACCAGTATGGGACCAGTACCGGTAGCCCCAGCTGCCCTATAGCTGCCTCTGCACTACTGGGTCCAGTATAGGAGCAGTATGGGACCAGTATGGGACCAGTACTGGTATCCCCAGCTGCCCTATAGCTGCCTCTGCACTACTGGGACCAGTATAGGACCAGTATGGGACCAGTATGGACCAGTACCGGTAGCCCCAGCTGCCCTATAGCTGCTTCTGCAGTACTGAGGCCAGTATGGGACCATTACAAACCATTACAGACCAGTATGGACCAGTAACAGCACCTATCAGCCACCCTATAGCTGCTTCTGCAGTTCTGGGACCAGTATGGGACCAGTATGGCCCCATCTACTCTGATCTATCCACATGAATAGATTAATAGATGGCTATTAGTAGGCTAATATCTGTAAATCGATGCAGTCCTATCAATAGGGCCAAATTAGTAGCTAATAATCAATAAATAAACCCATATTATTCCTATTAATAGAGCCCAATTAGTAGCTAATAATCAATAAATAAACCCATATTATTCCTATTAATAGAGCCCAATTAGTAGCTAATAATCAATAAATAAACCCATATTATTCCTATTAATAGAGCCCAATTAATAGCTAATAATCTATAAATAAACCCATATTATTCCTATTAATAGAGCCAAATTAATAGCGAATAATCTATAAATAAACCCATATTATTCCTATCAATAGAGCCAAATTAATAGCTATTAATCAATCGATAAACCTATAGTCCTATATTAATACCTATTAATCAATGTATCTATCTGTATCTATATTAATCTATTAATACCCATTAGTTGAGAATATTACTCTATTAAGTGCTGGCTATTAGAGACATCAGCCCCCAAAACTCGATATTAATTGATAATATTAATTATAGAGGTGAGGATTAATGTATATTATAGTAACAGAAATGGATATTAATCGTTATTAAACAGCATTAATTCATATTAATTGATATTATGTTCACCTATTTGTGTGCTATTTAGGAGCAATTCCTTTTGATATCGATTAATATCGAGGTTAATAGGTCCATAGAATAAATAATTAATAATTAATAATTAATAAATATATAATATATGATGTATGATATATAATATATAATACATAACATATAAAATATATATCATATCTAATTAAGTATTAATAAATAATTAATAGTTAATATATAGTCAATAATATATGATATATATTTAATATGAAATATATGATATTAACAATCTATGGTAGATTCTATTAATATATTAAATATAATATTTAATATATTATATTGGCACTTTAAATATCATATTTAATATATTAATAAACTATTATTAATTGAAGCAATTAATTGACATAATACTGAATTTTCAATTTCAATTTACTATTTAATTTTATATTTCATATTTCATTAATAATTTAATCCATTAAATATGAAATATTTCATCGAGATCGCCTGTTAGATCCTATTTTGCAGCGAGGTATTAAAAATATCTCTTATTAGAAGGCATTTTCTCAGCGATCTATTAGAAATATTCGATTTAATCACCTATTTATTAATTTAATCGCCTATTTATTAAGATAGAAAGAGATAAAAATGGGTATTAAAGAGAAATCCCCGTCAAAGATATCCATTTATCGCAAAATCTACTGATTAATGATAGGAAATAGGGATTAGATACCCTAATTTGACACAACATAGGGGTTTCCACATCAGATATGGAGGTAAACGACATCTATTAGCTCTAATAAATCAGATATTAGGTCTAATAATGCCTAATTCTTATACCCTATCTATCATTATCAGCGATAATAGCATCTAATAATACGGGATAAAATCAGCATCGGAAGAGATCTGCCCCAAAACCCCCTGAATTCACCCCAAAGTGTTGGTTTGCTCTGAAGGGGGGGGGGGGGTTACCCAAAACCCCCTGATTTCACCCCAAAAAAGGGATGGTTTCCCCCCCGCAGCTGCTGTTTTGCAGCCGTTCCGCTCCGTCGGCTCCCGCTTCAATGGTTTCGGGCAAAAAGAAACCCCCCCCAAAAAAAAGAGGAATTGGCCCAATTCTCACTTCTCATTTTTGGCTATTTTCGAGACCGAAAACGGGGCGGTTTGGGGAAAAAAACAACCCAAAGCTGCACCTGCAGGGCCCCAAGCGGCCATTTTAGGTCAAAATCCCCCTTTTCAACTTAAAAAACCACACTTTAAATCGTATTTCTTTATATTTTCACACTTTTTTTGGGGAGGGGGCAAAAAAGCGCCAAAGGTCAGGGGTTTGATTATCGTTTTGGGGGAAAAAAGCCCGATTTTGAAGTTATCGAATTTGCACCTCATTTGACCCAAATCTGAGCGTTTTCAAGCCTTTTTTCTCCATTTCAAGCTGATTTTCACCCGGTTTTCTACATTGTTCCGACCCATTTCCTCCTTTTCTGTCGAAATTTTACCCATTTTTCCACTTTGCATCACTTATGCCCCCAAAATTGCGCCCGTTTTCCCTTTTCTATCAATTTTCAACCCATTTTCTATCAGTTTTAATCCGTTTTCAATCCATTTTAGCCTATTTTCAATGGAATTCGATCTCTTTCCTATTTCCCATCTACTTTAGGCCTATTTCCTCGATTTCACCTAATTTATATCAATTTGATATTGATTTTCCTCCCCGTTTCCCATCTATTTTAACCTATTTCAATCAATTTTGATATCCATTTTCTATCAATTTTGGATCTATTTTGATCTATTTTATATGCATTTCTCTACCAAATTTTCATTGATTTCACCCATTTTCCAGTTTTTCTTCTCTTTTTAATCTATTTTATCACTTTTCTACCTATTTTTCAATCTATTTCACCCATTTTCCTTCAATTTTTAATCTATTTTATCAATTTTCTACCTAATTTTCAATCGATTTCACCCATTCTCTGTATTTTTCATCTGTTTTTCTGTTTTAATCGATTTCAAGCTATTTTTCTGCCTCTTTTCTATCCATTTCAATCTATTTCTATCTATTTGCCTTTGTTCCCTTTATCTACCCAATTTTCTATCGGTTTAAATCGATTTTTTACCAAATTTCCCCTTTTTTAACTGAAATTTTGATCCCATTTTTGTCACTGTGTTTCAGTCTATTTAATCTGCATCTAAACATATATATTATATATCTAATAGATCATACATTATATCTCACCTATATCTTTCCTTATCATTCAAAATAACATTAAACCCCTCAAACTGCCCCAAAACCCCCCCAAATTTGCCCTAAAATCCCTTCAATAACTTCATTTCACCCCAATTTTTGGGCAGGAATTGGGTTTTTAGGGGAGAAAATCACCTTATTTGAGACATTCCCCTTAAAACCTCACTTTGCTGCTCCAAACCTCTCAATTCTCTCTTTGAATCCATTCAGAAATGCATTAAAATGATGGAGAATTCATTAATAATCAGAGGAATGGAGAGATTTGGGTAAAAAGAGAGGAAAATGGGGATATAATTCATAATAAAGGCCCCAAATCCCTCATTTTAAAGCAAATCTGGGCTAAAAGCCCGTAAAAATCCAGGCAGTGGGACTTTAACAGCAAATTTACCCCAGAATGGCTCAGAAATTGAGAGATTGGCTCATTTCTGAGCAAAAATATATATTTAATATAAATTTCTTCTTTTTTTAGCCAAAATCTGCCTTTTTGACCCCACGTTTCTTTTTTTCTCCCCAAAACCACCAAAATTTGGGGGGTTTGGTCATTCTTGCCAGCAAATTGCCCTCAATTCTATTTTTTCCACTAAAAAAGACCCCCAAATGGACCTTTTTTGGCCCAAATCTGCCATTAAATCACCTCTGGATGGCTTTTCTCCCTAAAAAGACCCTAAAAATGGACTTTTTAGCCTATGTTTGACCCTTAAATCACATCCAAATCTATTTTCCTCCTAAAAAAAGACCCTAAAAATGACTTTTTGACCTATTTTTGACCATTAGATCATCTCCAAATCAACTTTTCTTCTAAAAAAGACCCTAAAAATTGACCTTTTTAGCCTACTTTTGACCATTAAATCACCTCCAAATCAGTTTTTCACCCCAAAAAGACCCTAAAAATGGACTTTTTGACCTATTTTTGACCAATAAATCACCTCCAAATCAACTTTTCTTCTAAAAAAGACCCTAAAAATTGACTTTTTTAGCCTACTTTTTACCATTAAATCACCTCCAAATCAGTTTTTCACCCCAAAAAGACCCTAAAAATGGTTTTTGAACCTATTTTTGACCATTAAATCACCTCCAAATCAATTTTTCTCCTAAAAATGACCCTAAAAATGGACTTTTGGACCTTTTTTTGACAATTAAATCACCTCCAAATCAATTTTTCTCCTAAAAATGACCCTAAAAATGGACTTTTGGACCTTTTTTTGACCATTAAATCACCTCCAAATCAATTTTTCTCCTAAAAATGACCCTAAAAATGACTTTTTGACCTATTTTTGACAATTAAATCACCTCCAAATCAATTTTTCACCTAAAAAACACTCTAAAATTGGCATTTTTTACCCTAAACCTGCCACTAAATCACCTCCAGATTGATTTTTTCCTTCGAAAAACACCCTAAAATGGCCATTTTCAGCCCAAATCTACCACCAAATCACCTCAAAATGACAATTTCCCAGACAAAACCCCCTCAAAACGGACTTTTTGCCCCTCAAACCCACCTAAAAACGGAGTTTTTCACCCCAAAATTGACATTTCCCCCCCCCCAAATGCCATTTGATGGCCTCAGCCATCAAAATGGGGTCGCCCTCAAGACCCCCCTCCCCCCGGGTGGAATTTGGGGTGAAAAAGGGCAAAATTGGTCAAAATGGGGTGGTGGGATGAGGACTTACCGGAGGAGACGGTGACGGCGATGCCGCTGCCCCACGCGTCAGTACCAGCAGGAAGACCACAGTGAGACAAAGCCAATGCCCTCCCATACAAAAACCCCTCCCCTGGCTCATTTTGGGGCCAAACCCCACATTTGAGCCAATTTGGGCCAATTTTCGCTAAAAAAAACACCAAAACCAACCTAATTCTGATTGTTCCGAACGCCAAAATCGGAAAATTCGGTCCAAATTGTGAACCTTTCAAGGGGAATTTGAGGTTTTTTTCCTCCTCAGGCTCCAAAGAACCCAGATTTCGGTGTTTCCCCCCAAAAAATGGAGTAAAAAGGGGAAATAAGCCCCAAAATGGAAAAATTCAGGGGTAAAATTGATGAAAATAAGACAAAACTTCACATTTTTGATCACGAGGTGCGAATAAAATGGAAACAAAAGGCCAACGTTTGGGGGGGAAAAGGGCAAAAAGGCAAAAATAAGCAGCTATTGGAGGGGAAATTGGCCAAAACAGGGAAAATAACCCTAAAATTAAGACAAACGGATGTCCATAGCAAGAAAATGACAATTTTGGGGGGAAAAAGGGGGGGGGAAGTGAAATATCAGCATTTTGCGGGTTCAAAGTGGCTAAAAAAGGGGGAAAAGGCAAAAAAAAAGCCACGGATGTGGTGCGGAATTACGTAGAAAGGGCAGAAATGAGGTGAAATTTGGGGAAAAATGGGGCAAAATCGGGCAAAAATGGGCAAAAAGGGTCCAAGTTTGGGGCCCAAGTGGCCCGACCTTCTTGTCATTGTCTGCATCACTGTGATCAGTACCAGCACCCCAACCACCACCAGCACCCACAGTGATACAGGATGGGACAATAACCCCTTTGGACCACCCTCTATGGGGCTGAGCTCATCCATCCCACCCCTCCTCAAGCACCTCCAAAGGGTCCAAAGCCCCCCCGAATGGGTGCAAAGTGGGGGTTTGAGCCCCCAAATCCCTCTTCTTTCAGTCCAGATGAAGCTTTTCCATGTGGGAACGTTCCCGTTTCGCCATCAGAAGCATCCGTGAGGGGAGGAACGTCCACGAATCCGGAGAAGGAGGCACCAGGAAGAGGAGAACGTCCGGATGTTGAGGTGGAACGCAACTGGAAGGGGAATGAAGGCAAGGGTTGGGGTGGGAATGGCTTGGAATGGGGTGAAATCCCGAAGGATTGGGGCTGAAGTGGGGGTCAAGGGGAAAAGGTGGGAAAATGGGGGGTGGGAATGGGCATAAAAGGTGGGAAAATGGGGGGTGGGAATGGGCATAAAAGGGGGGAAATGGGAGTAAAAGGTGGGAAAATTGGAATAAAAGTTGGGAAAATGGGCATAAAAGGTGGGAAAATGGGCATAAAAAGTGGGAAATGGGCATAAAAAGTGGGAAATGGACATAAAAGTTGGGAAAATGGGCATAAAAGGTGGGAAAATGGGCATAAAAGGTGGGAAATGGGCATAAAAAGTGGGAAATGGACATAAAAGTTGGGAAAATGGGAATAAAAGGTGGGAAAAGGGAATAAAAGGTGGGAAATGGGCATAAAAGGTGGGAAAATGGGCATAAAAGGTGGGAAATGGGCATAAAAAGGTGGGGAAATGGACATAAAAGTTGGGAAAATGGGAATAAAAGGTGGGAAAAGGGAATAAAAGGTGGGAAATTGGCATAAAAGGTGGGAAAATGGGCATAAAAAGTGGGAAATGGGCATAAAAAGTGGGAAATGGACATAAAAGTTGGGAAAATGGGAATAAAAGGTGAGAAAAGGGAATAAAAGGTGGGAAATGGGCATAAAAGGTGGGGAAATGGGCATAAAAGGTGGGAAAATGGGCATAAAAGGTGGGAAATGGGAATAAACGGTGGGAAATGGGAATAAAAGGTGGGGAAATGGGCATAAAAGGTGGGAAATGGGAATAAAAGGTGGGAAATGGGCATAAAAGGTGGGGAAATGAGCATAAAAGTTGGGAAAATGGGCATAAAAAGTGGGAAATGGGCATAAAAGGTGGGAAATGGGCATAAAAGGTGGGGAAATGGGCATAAAAAGTGGGAAATGGGAATAAAAGGTGGGAAATGGGAATAAACGGTGGGAAATGGGAATAAAAGGTGGGAAATGGGAATAAAAGGTGGGAAAATGAGCATAAACGGTGGGAAATGGGCATAAACTCTGGGGAAAGGTACCTAAGAGGCAAAAGAAATGCAATATTTGGGGTGAAATTGGGCAGAAATGGGAAAATACCCCTGAAATTGTGGATTTATGGGGGTGGGGAAGGGAAAAGTGGGGTGAGATTTGGGGGAACGTGGCCAAAAAGGGGCCAAATAGGCCCAGGTTTGGGTCAAAAGTGGCCCAAAAGGTCCAACCAGAGCCAGGTTTGGGTGTGAATGGGCAAACCAGGGCAAAATTGGGCCTGTTTTGGGTCAAAAGTGGGCGAAATTGGTCAACATGGGCCATATGAAGGGGGTTTTGGTGCTCCTCAAGACCTTGAGCGCCTTGAAGAGCTCTTGGGCTCCATACAAAGGGTCTCAACCTCCATCCAATGGGCCTTGGGCACCATATAAAGGGCTCAGGTTCCATACAAAGGGTCTCCCCATGCATGGAATGGGATTTAGGCTCCATAGAAAGGGTCTCCACCTCCATTTAAAGGGGGTTTTGGAGCCCCTCGAGGCCTTGGGCTCCATGCAAAGGGACTCAACCTCCATGGAGCGGGATTTAGGCTCCATACAAAGGGTATCGTCATCCATGGAATGGGTCTTGGACACCACACAAAGGGCTCGGGCTCCATAGAAAGGGTCTCCACCTCCATCCAATGGCTCTTGGTCTCCATCCAAGAGGTCCCCATCTCCATCCAAGGGGTCTTGTTCTCCATACAAGAGGTCCTCATCTCCATCCAATGGCTCTTGGCCTGCATAAAAAAGGTCCCATCTTCATCCAGTGGCTCTTGGCCTGCATCCAAGAGGTCCCCATCTCCATCCAATGGGTCTTGGTCTCCATCCAAGAGGTCCTCATCTCCATCCAATGGCTCTTGGTCTCCATGCAAAAGGTCCTCATCTCCCTCCAATGGCTCTTGCTCTCCATCCAAGAGGTCCTCAACTCCATCCAATGGCTCTTGGTCTCCATAAAAAAGGTCCCTATCTCCATCCAAGGGGTCTTGTTCTCCATACAAGAGGTCCTCATCTCCATCCAATGGCTCTTGGCCTGCATAAAAAAGGTCCCATCTCCATCCAATGGCTCTTGGCCTGCATCCAAGAGGTCCTCATCTCAATCCAATGGCTCTTGGTCTCCATCCAAGAGGTCCCATCTCCATCCAATGGCTCTTGGTCTCCATCTAAGAGGTCCTCATCTCCATCCAATGGCTCTTGCTCTCCATCCAAGAGGTCCCATCTCCATCCAATGGCTCTTGGTCTCCATACAAAAGGTCTCATCTCCATCCAATGGCTCTTGGTCTCCATCCAAGAGCTCCCATCTCCATCCAATGGCTCTTGGTCTCCATCCAAGAGGTCCTCATCTCCATCCAATGGCTCTTGGTCTCCATACAAAAGGTCCCATCTCCATCCAAAGGCTTTTGGTCTCCATCCAAGAGCTCCCATCTCCATCCAATGGCTCTTGGTCTCCATACAAAAGGTCTCATCTCCATCCAATGGCTCTTGGTCTCCATCCAAGAGCTCCCATCTCCATCCAATGGCTCTTGGTCTCCATCCAAGAGGTCCTCATCTCCATCCAATGGCTCTTGGTCACCATACAAAAGGTCCCATCTCCATCCAAAGGCTTTTGGTCTCCATCCAAGAGCTCCCATCTCCATCCAATGGCTCTTGGTCTCCATACAAAAGGTCCCATCTCCATCCAAAGGCTTTTGGTCTCCATCCAAGAGGTCCTCATCTCCATCCAAAGGCTTTTGGTCTCCATCCAAGAGCTCCCATCTCCATCCAATGGCTCTTGGTCTCCATCCAAGAGGTCCCATCTCCATCCAATGGCTCTTGGTCTCCATCCAAGAGGTCCTCATCTCCACTTGAAGACCTTTTGCAGCTCCCAACCCCTCCCCCTGGCCCCACAACCACAGGAACCGCGCTCCAGCGCCCATCCCCACCCCGTGCAACCCTACGGCACCCCACGGGTCCCCACGGGACGCGGTTCCTGCCCGGGCTCCCCGCGCGCCCGGCGCCACCGTGGGTACCACTCTTCGCGCAGTAGTAAGTGGCCGTGTCCTGCGCCGTGAGGCCGCTCATCTGCAGCGTGACCGTGCCCTGGGAGTCATCCCTGGTGATGGTGGCTCTGCCCTTCACCGATGACCCGTAGTAGGTGCTGCCACCACTGTTAATGCCTGCGACGTACTCGAGCCCCTTTCCCGGTGCTTGGCGCATCCATCCCATGTCGTAGCTGCTGAGGGTGAAGCCCGAGGCCTTGCACAGGAGCCTCATGGAGCCCCCAGGGCTCTGGAGGCCACCGCCGCTCTCCTCCAGCGTCACGGCCGCCCGCAGAGCTGCGCATGGACAAGAAGGAGACATTGAGGCCATGGGGGGCTCAGCGCCGCCATGGACCCCCCCCGTTCCCCTCCGTCCCCCATCGCCTGGGTCCTACCTGGGATGGCCACGAGGAGGAGGAGGAGGATGGGGGAGGCCATTGCGGTGCCCATGGTGGTGCTGGGGCCATGGGGCGGTCGGGTTATGAAGGCGATGGGGTAAGGGGGGGTTTGCATATGGGGGGGGGGGTTTAAATAAGGGGGCGGGGACAAGGGGGGGGCGGTCCCCTTGGGGGCGATGGGGAGGAGGCAATTGATGGGGGGGGAATTGATTAATCCATTAATAGCGATGATTCCATTAATAGCAATGTGGAATTAAAGGCAGGTCGATTAATCAATTAATTAATCGTGAAACCAACGTGGAATCCGATGCAGATCAATTAATTAATTAATTAATTGTGCTATCGGCACGCGCTCCGTCGCAGACTGATTAATTAATTAATTGTGATAGCGACGTGGAATTAAGTGCACACTGATTAATTAATTAATCGTGATACCAACGTGGAATCCGGGGCAGATTAATTAATTAATTAATTGTGCTATCGATGCGCCGCTAATCACTGTTTGATTCATTAATTAATTGCGATTGTTACATGGAATTAACGGCAGATTAATTAATTAATTAATTAATCTTGATACCAGCATGGAGTTAATTGCAGAGACATTAATCGATTGTGAGCTCGACATAGAATTAATGGCTGATTAATTAATGAGTCCATTGTGATATCAACAGGGAATTAATGGCAGATGATAAATTAATTAATTCGGATATCAACATGGAATTCGTTGCAGATTAATTAATAAATTAACTGTGATCTCAACAGGGAATTAAGGGCAGATTAATTAAATGAATGAATTAATTGTGATACCGACATGGAATCAATGGCAGATTGATTAATTACTTAATTAATCGTGATCCCACCGTGGACTTCATTGCAGAGTAATTAATTAATTGATAGTTTCATCATCATGGAATCAACGAAGGTTAATTAATTAATTAATTGATTCTGATCTCACCATGGAATTAACGGCAAATTAATTAATTAATTGTGGTATCGACATGGAATTAATTGCAGATTAATTAGCCCATTGATTAATTGCAGCTCCTTAATCCAGCCATGCTGTATGCAGCTATCCAAGTCACTATCGACTAACAGTGATTTATTAATGGTTTCTAATGGTTTAAGCGGAAATCAATGGATATTTTAGGGACTATGTCTTAATTAATTAATATTTAATTCATTTATTGGATGATTTTATATTGATTTATTCATCATTCCTTTTACTCTGCCATTTGACACATTTCATTTAATCCCATGAGAATTTCCACCAGCTATCTTTAATACCATCATCCATTAATTCCTATTCATTAATCATTAGTAAGACATCATAATTTATTAATCACCGTGAAGAAATAATAATTTATTAATCATCATTAAGAAATAATAAATGTGATTATTACCGATGTTTTCTCGTTATTAAGAATGTTTAATGCTCAACAATTGCGCATTATTAATTACTTAATAGACTTTTAATGTATCCCCACTAATTATATATATCAATGCGTCCACTTTCATTAATGACACGCATTAATCTATTTGCTCTCATTAGCCAACCTCCTAATCAATTATTTGCTATGAACCCCTCCATTTCTCCACCATCATTTGGTTCATTAGGGACTTAATTCATTAATTAATGAGCAGCGAGGTCTCGGGGGGGCCCCGGGCAGCGGCTCAGTGAACTGGGGAGGTCTCATGGGGCTTCATGGGTGGGTGGCTCTGCTCATAACAAACACCCGCCGGGACACAGAGGCTCATTAACTAATTAATAGGCAATCACTGCAGGGGCCTCGTTAACGGGAGGGAATTAATCGTGCCCCCATCATAACCAGCACCATACCCACCGCATGCTGAGGGTGCCTCAGCCCTCCACTGGGGCAGTGGTGGCCACCATAGGCACCAACGGGCGCCACCACCACCGCATCCGTCCCGCGCCGGAGCTGCCGAAGGGGAAGGCGGATCCGGCCCCAAACCTCCTCCATTGGCCACCACTGAGCTCAGCCCTCGGCTCTTTGGCCAAGCACTCAATGGGTCCAACACCAAACCGGGGCTTTCCCAACCCAACCTCAACCCTTTGCCCCAAAATGGGTCGGGTTTGCCCCAAACGCTGACCCTTCATTGCCGGGGCTCCATGAGGCTCCGGTGCATGGCCTCGGGCATCACCTTCGGTAGCTACACCATGGGATGGACGCGCCAAGCACCGGGGCAGGGGCTCCAATGGGTCGCAGGCATTAGCTACGGTGGTGGCACCACCAGATACGCGCCATCGGTGAAGGGCAGAGCCACCATCACCAGGGATGACTCCCAGGGCACGGTCACACTGCAGATGAGCGGCCTCACGGCGCAGGACACGGCCACTTACTACTGCGCGAAGAGTGGTTATAGTGGTGGTGCTTATGGTGCTGGTTATGGTTATAGTGCTGCCTATGGTGCTTATGCTGCCCATGGTGGTTCATGCGGTTATGGTGCTGCTCATGGTGCTCTACAGAGGGTACAGTATCGATTATGGGGGGAGTGCTGGGTATGGTGCTCCATGGTCACCTTAACCAGCACCAGCGCTAAAACCTGTGTCCATTGACCCAAACCTTGATCCAATGACCCAAACAATGATGCATTGACCCAAACTGTGATCCATTGAACCAAACCTTGATCCAATGATCCAAACCTTCATCCGTTGACCCAAACCTGCATCCATTGACCCAAACTGTGATCCAATGACCCAAACCTGCATCCATTGACCCAAACTGTGATCCAATGACCCAAACCTGCATCCATTGACCCAAACTGTGATCCATTGACCCAAACCTACATCCATTGACTCAAACCTTGATCCATTGATCCAAATCTCCATCCATTGACTGAAACCTCCACAGGTTACCCCCCAGACGCCCCCATTGGGCTCCTATGGGCACTTCCCCATCGACACAGAGCCACCCTCACCCCCAGGTAGGACCCGTGCCCATGGCGGCGCTGGGGAATGGGGGGGGGTCCATGGAGGCGCTGAGCCCCCCATGGCCTCAATGTCTCCTTCTTGTCCATGCGCAGCTCTGCGGGCGGCCGTGACGCTGGAGGAGAGCGGCGGTGGCCTCCAGAGCCCTGGGGGCTCCATGGGGCTCCTGTGCAAGGCCTCGGGCTTCACCTTCGGCGACTACAGCATGGGATGGATCCGCCAAGCACCGGGAAAGGGGCTCGAGTACGTCGGAAGCATTTACAGTGGTGGCAGCAGCACCTTCTATGGGTCATCGGTGAAGGGCAGAGCCACCATCACCAGGGACGACTCCCAGGGCACGGTCACGCTGCAGATGAGTGGCCTCACGGCGCAGGACACGGCCACTTACTACTGCGCGAAGGAAGCTGGTGGTGGTGGTGGTGCTGGTGGTGGGGTTATGGTGCTTATGGTGAGTATGGTGCGTTATGTGGTTATCATGCTGGTTATGGTGGGTATGGTGCTAGTCAGGGTAGGTATGGTGGGTATGGGGTTGACTATGGTGGTCATGGTGGGTATGGGGGGTATTGGAGGTATGGTTCTGGTTCTGGTGTGTATGGCGCTGGTGTTGGTTATGGTGCTCATGGTGCTGAGCAGGGTGGGATTGCAGCCTATGGTGCAGTGTGGTCACCATAACCGTCACCACCATCACCCTTCGCGCAGTAGTAAGTGGCCGTGTCCTGCGCCGTGAGGCCGCTCATCTGCAGCATGACCGTGCCCTGGGAGTTGTCCCTGGTGATGGTGGCTCTGCCCTTCACCGATGACCCATAGTAGGTGCTGCCATAGGTGGCAATGGATGCGACCCACTGGAGCCCCTGCCCTGGTGCTTGGCGCATCCATCCCATGTTGTAGCTGCCGCAGGTGAAGGCCGAGGCCGTGCACAGGAGCCTCATGGAGCCCCAGCAATGAAGGGTCAGCATTTGGGGCAAACCCGACCCATTCTTGGGCAAAGGGTTGAGGTTGGGTTGGAAAAGGCCCCGGTTTGGGCTCGAAGCGGTTGAGTGCTCGGCCAAAGAGCCGAGGGCGGAGCTCAGTGGGGGCCATTGGGGCCATTGGGGGGGTTTGCCCCAAGCACGGAGCGCTTTGGGGCCCCATCTCAACCGCTTTCCCCCAAATCCCAACCATTGGCCCCAAACCCTGTCCTGCGCTGCCCAAATCTCAACAGTTGACCCCAGGTCTTGATCTCCTGCCCCAAATTCCACTGTATCTGCCCCAAACCGTGATCCAATGACCCAAACTGTGATCCATTGACCCAAACTGTGATCCAATGACCCAAACTGTGATCCATTGACCCAAATATTTATCCATTGACCCAAACCTTCATCCAATGACCCAACCTGCGATCCATTGATCCAAACCTGCATCCATTGACCCAAAGCTTCATCCATTGACACAAACCTTAATCCAATGACCAAACCTTTATCCATTGATCCAAATCTCCACCCATTGACCGAAACCTTCCCAGGTTATACCCCAAACACCCCCATTGGGTTCCTATGGGCCCTTCCCTATCGACACAGAGCCACCCTCACCCCCAGGTAGGACCCGGGACCATGGCGGCGCTATTGGGGGGTCCATGGTGGCGCTGAGCCCCCCATGGCCTCAATGGCTCCTTCTTGTCCATGCGCAGCTCTGCGGGCGGCCGTGACGCTGGAGGAGAGCGGCGGTGGCCTCCAGAGCACTGGGGGCTCCATGAGGCTCCTGTGCAAGGCCTCGGGCTTCACCCTCAGCAGCTACGACATGGGATGGATGCGCCAAGCACCGGGAAAGGGGCTCGAGTACGTCGCAGGCATTAGCAGCAGTGGTCGCAGCACCAGATACGGGTCATCGGTGAAGGGCAGAGCCACCATCACCAGGGACAACTCCCAGGGCACGGTCACGCTGCAGATGAGCGGCCTCACGGCGCAGGACACGGCCACTTACTACTGCGCGAAGGAAGCTGGTGCTTATGGTGGTGGTACTGCTGCTTATGGTGCTGGTGCTTATGGTGCTGGTTATGGTTATAGTGCTGCCTATGGAGGTTATGCTGCCCATGGTGGTTCATGCTTTTATGGTGCTGCTCATGGTGCTCTACGGAGGGTACAGTATCGATTATGGGGGGAGTGCTGGGTATGGTGCTCCATGGTCACCTTAACCACCACCAGCGCTACCACCCTTCGCGCAGTAGTAAGTGGCCGTGTCCTGCGCCGTGAGGCCGCTCATCTGCAGCGTGACTGTGCCCTGGGAGTTGTCCCTGGTGATGGTGGCTCTGCCCTTCACCGATGACCCGTAGTTGGTGCTGCCACCACTCCAGTAGATGCTTCCAACCCCTTGGAGCCCCTGCCCCGGTGCTTGGTGCATCCATCCCATGGCGTAGTTGCCGAAGGTGAAGCCCGAGGCCTTGCACAGGAGCCTCACGGAGCCCCGGCAATGAAGGGTCAGCATTTGGGGCAAACCCGACCCATTTTGGGGCAAAGGGTTGAGGTTGGGTTGGAAAAGGCCCCGGTTTGGGCTCGAAGCGGTTGAGAGCTCGGCCAAAGAGCCGAGGGCTGAGCTCAGCGGTGGCCATTGGGACCAAGGGGGGGTTTGCCCCAAGCACGGAGCGCTTTGGGGCCCCATCTCAACCGCTTTCCCCCAAATCCCAACCATTGGCCCCAAACCCTGTCCCTCGCTGCCCAAATCTCAACAGTTGACCCCAGGTCTTGATCTCCTGCCCCAAATTCCACTGTTTCTGCCCCAAACTGTGATCCAATGACCCAAACTGTGATCCATTGACCCAAATCTTTATCCATTGACCCAAAGCTTCATCCATTGACACAAACCTTAATCCAGTGACCCAAACCTTAATCCATTGATCCAAACCTGCATCCAATGACCCAAACTGTGATCCATTGACCAAACCATTATCCATTGACCCAAAGCTTCATCCATTGACCCAAACCTACATCCATTGACTCAAACCTTGATCCATTGATCCAAATCTCCACCCATTGACCGAAACCTTCCCAGGTTATACCCCAAACACCCCCACTGGTTTCCTATGGGCCCTTCCCCATTGACACAGAGCCACCCTCACCCCCAGGTAGGACCCGGGCCCATGGCGGCGCAGGGGAATGGGGGGGGGGGCCACAGCGGCGTTGAGCCCCCCATGGCCTCAATGTCTCCTTCTTGTCCATGCACAGCTCTGCGGGCGGCCGTGACGCTGGAGGAGAGCGGCGGTGGCCTCCAGAGCCCTGGGGGCTCCATGAGGCTCCTGTGCAAGGCCTCGGGCTTCACCCTCAGCAGCTACGGCATGGGATGGATGCGCCAAGCACCGGGAAAGGGGCTCGAGTTCATCGCAGACATTAACAGTGGTGGCAGCACCTACTACGGGTCATCGGTGAAGGGCAGAGCCACCATCACCAGGGACAACTCCCAGGGCACGGTCACGCTGCAGATGAGCGGCCTCACGGCGCAGGACACGGCCACTTACTACTGCGCGAAGGATGATGGTGCTTATGGTGGTGGTACTGCTGCTTATGGTGCTGGTGCTTATGGTGCTGGTTATGGTTATAGTGCTGCCTATGGAGGTTATGCTGCCCATGGTGGTTCATGCTTTTATGGTGCTGCTCATGGTGCTCTACGGAGGGTACAGTATCGATTATGGGGGGAGTGCTGGGTATGGTGCTCCATGGTCACCTTAACCACCACCAGCGCTACCACCCTTCGCGCAGTAGTAAGTGGCTGTGTCCTGCGCCGTGAGGCCGCTCATCTGCAGCGTGACCGTGCCCTGGGAGTTGTCCCTGGTGATGGTGGCTCTGCCCTTCACCGATGACCCGTAGTTGGTGCTGCCACCACTCCAGTAGATGCTTCCAACCCCTTGGAGCCCCTGCCCCGGTGCTTGGCGCATCCATCCCATGGCGTAGTTGCCGAAGGTGAAGCCCGAGGCCTTGCACAGGAGCCTCATGGAGCCCCCAGGGCAATGAAGGGTCAGCGTTTGGGGCAAACCCGACCCATTCTTGGGCAAAGGGTTGAGGTTGGGTTGGAAAAGGCCCCGGTTTGGGCTCGAAGCGGTTGACAGCTCGGCCAAAGAGCCGAGGGCTGAGCTCAGTGGTGGCCACTGGGACCAATGGGAGGTTTGCCCCAAGCACGGAGCGCTTTGGGGCCCCATCTCAACCGCTTTCCCCCAAATCCCAACCATTGGCCCCAAACCCTGTCCCTCGCTGCCCAAATCTCAACAGTTGACCCAAGGTCTTGATCTCCTGCCCCAAATTCCACTGTTTCTGCCCCAAACTGTGATCCATTGACCCAAACCTGCATCCATTGACCCAAACCTACATCCATTGACTCAAACCTTGATCCATTGATCCAAATCTCCATCCATTGACCAAAACCATGACCCATTGACCCAAAGCTTCATCCATTGACCGAAACCTCCACAGCTTCCACCCCAAACCCCCCATTGGGTTCCTATGGGCCCTTCCCCATAGACACAGAGCCACCCTCACCCCCAGGTAGGACCCGGGCCCATGGCAGTGCTGTTGGGGGTCCATGGAGGCGCTGAGCCCCCCATGGCCTCAATGTCTGCTTCTTGTCCATGCGCAGCTCTGCGGGCGGCCGTGACGCTGGAGGAGAGCGGCGGTGGCCTCCAGAGCCCTGGGGGCTCCATGAGGCTCCTGTGCAAGGCCTCGGGCTTCACCTTCGATGACTACGCCATGGGATGGATACGCCAAGCACCGGGCCAGGGGCTCGAGTACGTCGCCAGCATTAACAGTGGTGGTGGCAGCACCGGATACGCGCCATCGGTGAAGGGCAGAGCCACCATCACCAGGGACGACTCCCAGGGCACGGTCACGCTGCAGATGAGCGGCCTCACGGCGCAGGACACGGCCACTTACTACTGCGTGAAGATTGCTGGTGGTGGTGGTGCTGATGCTGGTGGTTGGTATGGTGCTCATTGCGGTGGTTATGATGGGAAGGTGGTTATGGGGATGGGTATGGTGGGTGTGCTGCAGATGGAGCTACATGAGCACTGTAACCAGCACCATAAGCACCATCACTAGCACCATAACCACCATAAGCACCATCAGCAGAACCATACCCACCAGACCCATGGAACCACAATGCCCAGTACCATACCCACCCTGACCACGTTGACCTCCGTACTCACCATAAGCACCACCACCACCAGCTTCCTTCACGCAGTAGTAAGTGGCCGTGTCCTGCGCCGTGAGGCCGCTCATCTGCAGCGTGACCGTGCCCTGGGAGTTGTCCCTGGTGATGGTGGCTCTGCCCTTCACCGATGACCCGTAGTAGGTGTTGCGACCACTCTTGCTAATGCTTGCGATGAACTCGAGCCCCTTTCCCGGTGCTTGGCGCACCCATCCCATGCTGTAGCTGCTGAAGGTGAAGCCCGAGGCCTTGCACAGGAGCCTCATGGAGCCCCCAGGGCTCTGGAGGCCACCGCCGCTCTCCTCCAGCGTCACGGCCGCCCGCAGAGCTGCGCATGGACAAGAAGGAGACATTGAGGCCATGGGGGGCTCAGCGCCACCATGGACCCCCCCCATTCCCCAGCGCCGCCATGGGCCCGGGTCCTACCTGGGGGTGAGGGTGGCTCTGTGTCGATGGGGAAGGGCCCATAGGAAACCAATGGGGGGTTTGGGGTATAACCTGGGAAGGCTTCGGTCAATGGGTGGAGATTTGGATCAATGGATCAAGGTTTGGGTCAATGGATGTAGGTTTGGGTCAATGGATGAAGCTTTGGGTCAATGGATAATGGTTTGGCCAATGGATCACAGTTTGGTCAATGGATCTCAGTTTGGGTCATTGGATGCAGGTTTGGATCAATGGATAAAGGTTTGGGTCATTGGATTAAGGTTTGTGTCAATGGATGAAGCTTTCGGTCAATGGATCATGGTTTGGATCAATGGATAAAGATTTGGGTCAATGGATCACAGTTTGGGTCATTGGATCACGGTTTGGGTCATTGGATCACCGTTTGGGGCAGAAACAGTGGAATTTGGGGCAGGAGATCAAGACCTTGGGTCAACTGTTGAGTTTTGGGCAGCGAGGGACAGGGTTTGGGGCCAATGGTCGGGATTTGGGGGAAAGCGGTTGAGATGGGGCCCCAAAGCGCTCCGTGCTTGGGGCAAACCCCCCCTTGGTCCCAATGGCCACCACTGAGCTCAGCCCTCGGCTCTTTGGCCGAGCACTCAACCGCTTCGAGCCCAAACCGGGGCCTTTTCCAACCCAACCTCAACCCTTTGCCCAAGAATGGGTCGGGTTTGCCCCCAGTGCTGACCCTTCATTGCCGGGGCTCCATGAGGCTCCTGTGCAAGGCCTCGGGCTTCACCTTCGGCGACTACGCCATGGGATGGATGCGCCAAGCACCAGGGCAGGGGCTCGAGTACGTCGCAGGCATTGACTATGATGGTTACACCAGATACGGGTCATCGGTGAAGGGTAGAGCCACCATCACCAGGGACAACTCCCAGGGCACGGTCACGCTGCAGATGAGCGGCCTCACGGCGCAGGACACGGCCACTTACTACTGCGCGAAGGAAGCTGGTGGTGGTGGTGCTTATGGTGAGTACGGAGGTCAACGTGGTCAGGGTGGGTATGGTACTGGGCATTGTGGTTCCATGGGTTGCTGGTGGTGGTGGTGCTGATGCTGGTGGTTGGTATGGTGCTCATTGTGGTGGTTATGATGGGAAGGTGGTTATGGGGATGGGTATGGTGGGTGTGCTGCAGATGGAGCTACATGAGCACTGTAACCAGCACCATAAGCACCATCACTAGCACCATAACCACCATGAGCACCATCAACAGAACCACCACCACCAGCAATCTTCACGCAGTAGTAAGTGGCCGTGTCCTGCGCCGTGAGGCCGCTCATCTGCAGCGTGACCGTGCCCTGGGAGTCGTCCCTGGTGATGGTGGCTCTGCCCTGCACCGATGACCCGTAGTAGGTGTCACCATCAGTGTCAATGCTTCCGAAGAACTCGAGCCCCTTTCCCGGTGCTTGGCGCATCCATCCCATTTCGTAGCTGCTGAAGGTGAAGCCCGAGGCCTTGCACAGGAGCCTCATGGAGCCCCCAGGGCTCTGGAGGCCACCGCCGCTCTCCTCCAGCGTCATGGCCACCCGCAGAGCTGCGCATGGACAAGAAGCAGACATTGAGGCCATGGGGGTCTCAGCGCCTCCATGGACCCCCAACAGCACTGCCATGGGCCTGGGTCCTACCTGGGGGTGAGGGTGGCTCTGTGTTGATGGGGAAGGGCCCATAAGAACCCAATGGGGGGTTTGGGGTGGAAGCTGTGGATGTTTCGGTCAATGGATCAAGATTTGGGTCAATGGGTCATGGTTTTGGTCAATGGATGGAGATTTCAGTTAACGGATGTAGGTTTGGGTCAATGGATAAAGGTTTGAGTCAGTGGATGCAGGTTTGGGTCAGTGGATGCAGGTTTGGGTCAATGGATGCAGGTTTGGGTCAATGGATGAAGGTTTGGGTCAATGGATGCAGGTTTGGGTCAATGGATGCAGGTTTGGGTCAATGGATCACAGTTTGGGTCATTGGATTACGGTTTGGGGCAGAAACAGTGGAATTTGGGGCAGGAGATCAAGACCTGGGGTCAACTGTTGAGATTTGGGCAGCGAGGGACAGGGTTTGGGGCCAATGGTTGGGATTTGGGGGAAAGCGGTTGAGATGGGGCCCCAAAGCGCTCCGTGCTTGGGGCAAACCCCCCCTTGGCCCCAATGGCCACCACTGAGCTCAGCCCTCGGCTCTTTGGCCGGGCACTCAACCGCTTCGAGCCCAAACCGGGCTCCCAAAGGGGAGGCCTAATAGGCTTAATTATTAGCCCTAATATAGGGGAGATAGGGGATAAATTAATAATAGGCCCTAATGGTCTTATATATTGGCCTTAATACAGCAGTAATGAGGGATGAATTGAATTATTAGCCTAGGAAACTGAATTATTAGCCCTAATAGACATAATTATTAGCCCTAATAGAGGAGGGATTGAGGATGAATCAATTGCAGGTCCCAATAGCCTTATTTATTGGCACTGATATAGCAGAAATGAGGAATTAATTGAATTATTAGGCTAATAAACACAACCGTTAGCCCTAATAGACTTAATTATTAGCCCTAATATAACAGGGATGGGGGATAAATGAATTATAAGCCCTAATGCTCTAATGTATTAGCCTCAATATAGTAGCAATGAGGGATAAATTGAATTATTAGCCTGATAAACTCAAGTATTAGCCCTAATAGACTTAATTATCAGGCCTAATGTAGGAGGGATGAGGGATAAATTGATTATAAGCCCTAATGGTTTTAATTATTAGCTTTAATATAGTGGGAATAAGGGATAAATTGAATTATTAGCCTAATCAACTGAATTATTAGCCCTATATAGACTTAATTATTAGCCCTAATGCAGTGGTAATGGGGGATAAATTGAATTATTAGCCTAATAAACTCAATTATTAGCCCTAACAGGCTAATTATTTGCCCTAATGCTGCAGGGATGAGGGATAAATGTAATAATAAGCCCTAATGGTCTAATGTATTAGCCTTAACGTAGTGGCAATGGCAGATAAATTGAATTATTAGCCTAAAAATGTTAATTATTAGCCCTAATCGCCTTAATTATTAGCCCTAATGCCTTGGGGAGGGGGGATAAATGTAATAATAAGTCCTAATAGCGACACTTATTAACACTTATATAGCGGGAATGGGGGATAAATTGAACCATTAGCCTAATAAGGCTAACTATTAGCCTCAATAGGATTAATTATTAGCCCTAATTCAGTGGAGATGGGGGATAAATTAATTATAAGCCTAATAAAGTCAATTATTAAGCCTAATGGGCTTAATTATTGGCCCTAAGTTACTGGGGTTTGGGGATAAATGTACTTGTAAACCAAATAAGCTTAATTATTAGCCCTAATAGGCTTAATAATTAGCCTAATTCAGTGGGGACGGGGGATAAACTGAACTAGAAACCTAATAAACTTAATTATTAGCTCTAATACCCCTCATTATTAGCTCTAATTCAGGGGGCTGGAGCTCAGATTCGACCGAAAGGCCTAATACGCGCCATTATTAGCCCTAATAGACGTCATTATTAGCCCTAATTGAGGGGATAACGTCAATTCTACCCCGAAATTCAGGTGTCGAGAGCAGCTGCTGGAATCAGGTGGCCGAAAACAACAGCCGGGTCCTATTTTGGGGCAGAAAAAGGCCCTTTTTGGGGTTTCGGGGCTATTAATGGCTGTTTTTGGCAGCAGCAGCTGCGCGGGAAAACCCCAAAGCGGGCGGGTTTGGCCCCAAAAAGGGGCCGCCCCAGACATAGGGCGCGGGTCGGGACCATGGCTCCTCGGTGATCGCTCTTTATGCTATTAATTGCGTTCGATTAGGGCTATTAATTGCATTAATTTGATGATTTTATTAATTATTAATGGTATTATTTCCTATTATTCGCTTTATTTTTATTAGCATTTGACGGGAATCGCTATTTTTAGTGCTATTATTCATCAGTTGGCTGAATTTAGACCAATTATTATTACTGCCTTATACGATCTTGCTCCTTTCTTCTCTATTATTATTAATCTATTATTTCAACTTATTAAGCTATTATTTGAGCATTAGAGGAACTATTATTAGCAGGAATACGCGCTCCTTTAGTCTCTTTTATTACTCTTATTAGCACAAATACTTCTATTTCGATTTCTAGAAGTAGCATTTGTATTATTAATATCATCTATTATCATTATTATTAGTAATAGTATTAAATAAATGTTTAATTGCCGTTAATTTATCTTCTTTTTTACAGTAATATTGTCATGAATAGCACTAAAGTAATGTTATTATTATCTTATTAGAAATAATCAGGTTTATATTAGAACATTAGAAATTATTAGGTTTCTATTAGAAATGATGAGATTTCTATTAGAAATCATTAATTTCTATTAGAAATCATTAATTTCTAACAGAAATCATTAAGTTCTATTAGAAATCATTAATTTCTATTAGAAATCCTTAATTTTTACTAGAAAACATTAAATTCTATTAGAAATCATTAAGTTCTATTAGAAATCATTAATGCCAATTAGAAATCATTACATTTATATTGCAATTATTAGAAATACTTATTAGTGTTCAAAAGCATTCTCATTAATGGGAATTAATGAGGAATCTTTCTTTAGGAGGAACTGCCTTTTATCACTATTATTAGAACAAAAATCTATGCGTTATTGCAGTTTATTAGCTATTTGAGATGTCTATTAGTTTATCATTTTATCATCATTAAGCTTTATTCTTATTATTGTCATTATCAAGGCTTCACCCCAATATTATTATTTTATTATTACTTATTATTTTATTCTTATTTATTATTATTACTAAAGCCTCCCCCTTTATTTGCCCTCTTTATTATTATTAGCAGGCACCAGCCCTATTTATTTCAGGTTATCTCTTTATTCCTTGATTAATTCTTGTTATTAGCACAAATACTCCTATTTTATCCTTGTATTATTGCATTCATGCCATCATTAATCACTTTTATCGTTGTATTATTGCATTGGTGTCATCATTAATCACTTTTATCGTTGTATTATTACATTGGTGTCATCATTAATCACTTTTATCGTTGTATTATTACATTAATGTCATCATTAATCACTATTATCGTTGTACTATTGCATCGGTGTCATCATTAATCACTATTATCGTTGTATTATTGCATTGGTGTCATCACTAATCACTATTATCGTTGTATTACGGCTAATAATCGCTTTTAATTCTTATTACTTCCACATTCGCAGATATATGCACCACTTTATTAGCGGTTAATAGCAGTAATATTAATAACATTAAACTAGCATTTTTTTATAAAATATAAGCTATATTTATCATAGCATCATTATTTTAAAATATTACAATAGTAATTATTTAATATATTTAATATTATTTTGTATTATTATTAATACTCTTAACAATTTATTCTTTATATATTTATAAATATATGATATAAATGATCTGATTGCTAATAGCCGATGCTCCCATAATGCATATTTCGTTCTTGTCTATATTACTATTTCTTAGGTACGTTATTACTGACATCATTAATGGCATTAATAAATGCACTTACTATTAACACAGCATTAAATTATTAATAAATTGCTGTCAAGTCACTATTTCCTTTATTTTTCCCGTTATTAACGGCGATAAATTCCACGTTCTGGGGGGAAATGAAGGGAATAAATGGAGTCAATGGGAAGAGAAGAGACAATCGAGGGAAGGAACCCGAGGAAGGGCAGGAAATCAGTGGGATACGGGGGAGAAAAGGGGAATAACGGGGAATTGAAGGGAATGAAGGCCCCGAAGCAATGAAACGGAGGCTCAAACCGGAACGAAATGCCCCCAGATTGGATTCAATGGCCCCGAATCAATGATTTAATGGCTCTAAATCGAATTAAATGCCCCCATATCGGCTTCAATGGCCCCGAATCAATGATTTAATGGCTCTAAATCGAATTAAATGCCCCCAAATCAGCTTCAATGGCCCCAAATCAATGATTTAATGGCTCTAAATCGAATTAAATGCCCCCAAATCGGCTTCAATGGCCCCGAATCAATGATTTAATGGCTCTAAATCGAATTAAATGCCCCCAAATCGCTTTAAATGCCCCCAAATCAATGATTTAAAGGCTCGAAATCGAATTAAATGCCCCCAAATCGGCTTCAATGGCCCCGAATCAATGATTTAATGGCTCTAAATCGAATTAAATGCCCCCAAATCGCTTTAAATGCCCCCAAATCAATGATTTAATGGCTCTAAATCGAATTAAATGCCCCCAAATCGGCTTCAATGGCCCCAAATCAAGAAATTAAAGGCTCAACATCGAATTAAATGCCCCCAAATCGCTTTAAATGCCCCCAAATCAATGATTTAAAGGCTCGAAATCGAATTAAATGCCCCAAATCAATGAAATAAAGGCTCGAAAGTGAATTAAATCCCCCCAAATGGGATTAAATTCCCCCCAATCACTGAAATAAAGGCCCAAAATGAAACGGAACGCCCCCGAATGGAGGAAATAAATGCCCCCCAATAAGCGCAAGGGAGGAATTGTGGAGCATTTCAAAGGAACCCCCTGAAATTAATGAATTATTAATGAATAAATTCAAACCCGATTAAACCTGGGATGAAACCGCTGCTAAAAGGCACGGAAACGGCGTAAAAGCGAGGAAACGCGTGAAGGAAACGATTTAAACACCCATCCCGTTAAATTAAAGGCGGATTAGAGCCGAAAAGGGTCGAAATGAATGAAATTAAAGGGGAAAAAAAATCGATTTAAACGTAATAAAAGTAAAGGAAACGGTGGGGGGGGGGCTGTGTGAGTGGCCCACAAAATGGCGCCCTAATCTGCCTAGCAACGCGCTCTGATTGGCCGAGAGGCTCCCGGGGGGGGCGTGGCTTCGTCGGGGAACCCGGAAGCGCCTCCCCCGTCTCCTTAGCAACCGCGCCGTTGCCCGTGGCAACAGCGGGGCCCCTCCCTTAGCGACGCCGCCATTTCCCTTAGCAACGGCCTCCGGGTGGGTCTGAGGTGAGGGGGGAGCGCGGTTGGGGGGGGGGGGGGGTCAGAGCCTTTTGGGGGGGCCCTGGGGGTATAAGGAAGGGGTCCGAGGGGGGGTCTAAGCCGCACGTGGGGGGGGGCCGCCCTCCGTTGGGGTCTATGGGGAAGGGGGGGGGAGAAAGGTGTTTTAGGGGGGGTCAAGAGGAAGTTGGGGTCACCCCATTCACCTCACGTCTCGGTTTAGGTCCCCAAAGGGAAAAGAAGCCCCGTTTGAGAGCCACCCCCCCCCCCCCTTAAAGGTAAGAGGGAAGGGCCCCAAAAATAGGGGGTTTGAAGCCAAAATGGAGGGGGTTGGGTGAAAAGTGAGGGGTGTATCCCCAAAATGGTGTTTTTCACCCCGAAATGGGTGTGTTTTCTCCCTTTAACCCCCCTCAATAAGCTTGTTTGTGGTTATTGGTGGATTAACCCCCCCCCCATGCTTGGCCCCCCCCCCATAAGGATAAAACCATCAAAAGGAGGTGTTTTACCCCCAAAATGAAGCCCCAACTGCAAATAAACCCTCAGAACCCTGAGTTTGGAGCTTAAAGAAAGCTTTAATGGCCTAAAATAGGGGTTTAATGCCCTAAAATAGGGACTGAGGCCTCCAAAATGAAAGGGGTGCCCCCAAATGTAAAGATACCCCCCCCAAAATCAGCTCACCTCAAGAAAACGCCCTTAAATGCTTAAAATAGGTCGAAACCTCCCCAAAAATAGGGGTTTTGAGGCACAAATCAGCATATGATGTCCCCAAATAGGGGTTAAAACCCCCAAAATAGGGTTTTATACCCCAAAATAGGGGTTGTGAACCCCCTGAATAGGGTTTTAAACCCCCCAAGTAGGGATTTAAACCCCAAAAATAGGGTTCAACCCCCCCAAAATAGGGATTTAAACGCCCCAAATCGGGTTTAAAGCCACCAAAATAGGGGTTTATAGCCCCAAAGTAGGAATTTTAAACCCCAAAAGAGGGGTTTAAACCCCCCAAAATGGGGATTTTAATGCCAAAATAGGGTTTTGAACCCTAAAATATGGATTTAAACCCCTAAAATAGGGTTTAAACCCCCCAAAATATGATTTAAACCCCCCAAATAGGGATTTGAACCCCAAAAGAGGGGTTTAAACCTCCAAAATAGGGTTTTAAACCCCAAAATAGGGTTTAAAACCCCCAAAATAGGGATTTAAACCCCCAACATAGGGATTTTAGCCCCAAAATGGGGATTTGTACCCCCCAAAATGAGTATAATTCCCCCAAATCGGGATTTAAGCCCCAAAATAAGTTGCTTATCCCCCCAAAATACGTATTTAGCCCCTAAAATAGGTGAAATAAGGATGCAAAAGCCTCAAAGAAGTATAATTCAACCGAAACCAAGGATAAATAAGGCTCAAATAAGTAGAAATAAACCCAAAATAAGGGTAAATCAGCCTAAAATCGAGACAAATAAACCCCAAATACGGATAAATGCCCCCAAAAGGAGTTCATTAACTCAAACCCTCCAAGTTCAATACCCCACCAACACGTTTGTATCCTCCCAAAAGAGCTTTATTACCCCCAAAACCCCCTTTGGCCCCCCCAAAACCCCTTCAAGCCCCCCAAAACCCTCTTTAAACCCTCCCAAAACCCCTTTTCCCTCCCTTTTAACCCCAAAACTCCCCCTCCCCTTAATGACGTCACTGTTGGGGGGGGCTCCCCCCCCTTTACATCCGCCTTGGTCCCCTCCTCTTCCTCCCATGGTGGGGGGGGGGCCCACACGGGACCCCCATAGCCATGGCTGAGCCTCGAGGTGGGACCCCCCCTTATCCATCCCTTTGGGGGAGGGGGGGCAGGTCGTTTTGGGGGGAAAAAGGGGGATTTTGGGGCTGGAAATGGGGATTTGGGGGGGGAAATGGTGCTTTGGGGGGAAAAAGGTGATTTTGGGGGGAGAATGGTCGTTTTGGGGTGAAAAATGGGGATTTTGGGGGTGAAGGGATCGTTTGGGGGGGGAAATGGGGATTGTGGGGGGGGAATGGGGGGGTGGGGGGGATAACATTGCTTTGGCTGTGAAATGATGTTTTTTGGGGGGGAAACGGGGATTTGGGGGGGTCATGGGGGTTTTTGAGGGCAAAAAGGTGATTTTGGAGGGGAAAATGTCGGTTTGGGGGGGGCAGCGGTTGTGTTTGGGGGGGGTTAACAGTGATTTGGGGCAAATAACAGTGGTACGGGGGAAACTACAGGTTCTGGGGGTGCAGCAACTGCTTTTGGGGGGAAAACACCCAGTTTGGGGGTCCAAAACCTCCTTTTTGGGCTCCAGCACCTGATTTGGGGGTCCAAAACCTGATTTTGGGGTCCAACATCTAATTTTGGGGTAAAGCAGCTGCTTTTTGGTGTCCCAGACCTGATTTTGGGGCTAAATCAGCTGATTTTGGGGGCTAAACCACCCAATTTGGGGTCAAACCACCTAATTTGGGGGGCAAACCACCTGATTTTGGGGTCAAACAACTGCTTTTTGGAGGCTAAACACCTGATTTTGGGGCTAAACCACCCGATTTTGGGGGCTAAACCACCTGATTTTTGGGGCTAACCCCCCCCAATTTTGGGGCTAAACCACCCAATTTTGGGTTCTAAACCCCCCAATTTTGGGGGCTAAGCCATATGATTTTTGGGTCTAAACCACCCAATTTTAGGGTCTAAACCACCCAATTTTAGGGGCTAAACCCCCAATTTTGGGGCTAAACCCCCCAATTTTGGGTTCTAAACCACTCAATTTTGGGGGCTAAACTACCCAATTTTGGGGTTAAACCACCCAATTGTGGGGCTAGCCCCCCCAATTTTGGGTTCTAAACCACTCAATTTTGGGGGCTAAACTACCCAATTTTGGGGTTAAACCACCCAATTGTGGGGCTAGCCCCCCCAATTTTGGGTTCTAAACCACCCAATTTTGGGGGCTAAACCCCCCCATTTTGGGTTCTAAACCCCCCAATTTTGGGCTCTAAGCCACCCAATTTTGGGGGCTAACCCCCCCAATTTTGGGTTCTAAACCACCCAATTTGGGGGCTAAACCACTCAAATTTGGGGCTAAACCACCCAATTTTGGGGGCTAAACCACCCAATTTTGGGTCTAAACCACCCAATTTTAGGTTCTAAACCCCCCAATTTTGGGTTCTAAACCACCCAATTTTGGGTTCTAAACCCCCTGATTTTCGGTTCTAAACCCCCCAGTTTTGGGAGCTAACCCCCCCAATTTTGGGTTCTAAACCCCCCAATTTTGGGTCTAAACCCCCCAATTTCGGGTTCTAACCCCCCCAATTTTAGGGTCTAACCCCCCCCATTCTGCCCTCTCTTCTCCCCCCAGCTCCCCCCACCATGGACCCCGACCCCCACGGCCCCCCCCGGAGCCCTCCGCACGCCTTGGCCCCCCCCCTGAACCTGCCCTTGATCCTGGAGGAGCTCCGCGTGCTCCAGCAGCGCCAGCTCCACCAGCTCCAGCTCACCGAGGACATCTGCCGCCAGGTCCTCCTCTTGGGGGCCCTCCACCCCCCCAAGAGCCCCCTCCTGCCCTCCCCCCCCCCCAAACCCCCTTTCTTCCCCCTCCCGGCCGCCTCCCCCCGCCCGGCGGCGGACGCGCGGCGCGCCTGCGGCTTCTGCGGGAAGGCCTTCGGCAGCGACAGCGCGCGGCAGATCCACCTGCGCTCGCACACGGGCGAGCGGCCCTACAAGTGCACCGTGTGCGGCAACCGCTTCACCACGCGCGGCAACCTGAAGGTGCACTTCCACCGCCACCGCGAGAGGTACCCCCACGTGGCCATGAACCCGCACCCGGTGCCGCCGCACCTCGACTACCTGGCGCCGCGGCGGCCGGCGGAAGCGGCGGAGGTCAAAGGGGGACAGGAGGAGGGTCATGGGGGGAAGGAAGCGGTCAGTGGGGGCAAGCAAGAGGGCAGTGGGGGCAACCAAGGCAATGGGAGCAACCAACAGGTCAATAGGGCCACCCAACCACTCAATGGGAGCAACCAACAGGTCAATAGGGCCACCCAACCACTCAATGGGAGCAACCAAGGCAATGGGGGCAACCAAGTCACTGGGAGCAACCAACAGGTCAATAGGGCCACCCAACCACTCAATGGGAGCAACCAAGGCAATGGGGGCAACCAAGTCACTGGGAGCAACCAACAGGTCAGTAGGGCCACCCAACCACTCAATGGGAGCAACCAAGGCAATGGGGGCAACCAAGTCACTGGGAGCAACCAACAGGTCAATAGGGCCACCCAACCACTCAATGGGAGCAACCAAGGCAATGGGGGCAACCAAGTCACTGGGAGCAACCAACAGGTCAATAGGGCCACCCAACCACTCAATGGGAGCAACCAAGTCACTGGGAGCAACCAACAGGTCAATAGGGCCACCCAACCACTCAATGAGGGTGACCAAGGTGATGGGAGCAACCAAGTCAATAGGGCCATCCAACCACTGAATGGGGGCAACCAAGGTAATGGGAGCAACCAACAGGTCAATAGGGCCACCCAACCATTCAATGGGGGCAACCAAGGCGATGGGGGCAACCATGTCAATAGGGGCAGCCAACCACTCAGTGGGGGCAACCAAGTCAATGGGAGCAACCAACAGGTCAATAGGGCCACCCAACCACTCAATGGGGGCGACCAAGGCAATGGGAGCAACCAACAGGTCAATAGGGCCACCCAACCATTCAGTGGGAGCAACCAAGGCGATGGGGGCAACCAAGTCAATAGGGGCAGCCAACAGGTCAATGGGGCCACCCAACCACTCAATGGGAGCAACCAAGGCAATGGGAGCAACCAAGGCAATAGGGGCAACCAACTGTTCAATGGCACCACCCGACCACTCAATGGGGGCAACCAAGTCAGTGAGGACAACCAGCTGCTCAGTGGGGGCAACCAAGTCAATGGGAGCAACCAACCCCTCAATGGGGGCAACCAAGTCAATGGGAGCAACCAACCTCTCAATGAGGCCACCCAACCACTCAATGGGGCCACCCAACCGCTCAGTGGGGGCAACCAAGAGGTCAACGTGGCCAGTCATGATCTCAATGGGAGCAAGCAGCGGGTCAATGGGGGTGCTCAAGAGGTCAGTGGGAGCACCCAAGAAGTCAAGGTGGGTGCCCAAGAGGTCAACGTGGCCACTCAGGATCATGGTGGGGCCAGCCAAGGCAATGTGGGCAACCAACAGGTCAATGTGGACGGCCAACAAGGCAATGGGAGCACCCAACAGGTCAACCCAACCACCCAACAAGTCAATGGGAGCAACCACCAAGTCAACCCAGCTACTCAACAGGTCAACGTGGCCACTCAACATCATGGTGGGACCATCCAAGTCAACGCAAGCACCCAACATCTCAACCCAAGCACCCACCAGGTCAACGTGGGCACCCAACCCATCAATCCAAGCACCCAACAGGTCAACCCAAGCACCCACCAGGTCAACATGGGTACCCAACCCATCAACCCAAGCGCCCAACAGGTCAACATGGGCACCCAACAGGTCAACGCAAGCACCCAACAGGTCAACATGGGCACCCAACCCATCAACCCAAGCACCCAACAGGTCAATGCGAGCACCCAACCCATCAACCCAAGCACCCAGCAGGTCAACATGGGCACCCGCCAGGTCAACGTGGGCACCCACCAGGTCAACCCAAGCACCCAACAGGTAAACATGGGCACCCACCAGGTCAACATGGGCACCCAGCAGGTCAATGCAAGCACCCAGCAGGTCAACGCAAGCACCCACCAAGTCAACCCAAGCACCCAACCCATCAACCCAAGCACCCACCAGGTCAATGTGAGCACCCAACCCATCAACCCAAGCACCCACCAGGTCAACGTGAGCACCCAACCCATCAACCCAAGCACCCACCAGGTCAACGTGAGCAGCCAACCCATCAACCCAAGCACCCACCAAGTCAACGTGGGCACCCAACAGGTCAACATGGGCACCCAACAGGTCAATGCAAGCACCCACCAGGTCAACGTGAGCACCCAACCCATCAACCCAAGCACCCACCAAGTCAACATGGGCACCCACCAGGTCAACGTGAGCACCCAAGCCATCAACCCAAGCACCCAACTCAACCTCGCCGCCTTCCACAAGCTCCTCCTGCTGACGGCCTCCGACGAGAACACCCCCCCCCCCTCCGTGGCCCCTCTTCCGCCCCCCCCGCTTCCCGGGTGCCTCGGAGACCTCCAAGCTCCAACAGCTGGTGGAGAAGCTCGACCCCCCCCCGTCGCCATTGTCACCATCGTCACCGTCACCATCATCGCCGACGGACGCCCAACGGCTCCGGTGCCGCCACGCGTGGAGGTGCCTGGGGGCGTGGAGGGCCCGGTGCGGGGGGCACAAAGCGGGGGGCCCCCTGCCCCCCAACTGCTGCCCCCTGTGCCTGGAGAGGGTCGGGGACGCCGTGGGGCTGCGGCGCCACGTCCGGAGCCACCTCGGGGAGGAGGCCGCAGGAGGAGGAGGAGGAGGAAGGGAGGAGGAAGGGGAGGTAAGAGGGGGAATGGGGGGGGAAGGGGGGGTTGGGGGGGAATTGGTGGGATTTGGGTGGGATTTGGGTGGAATTTGAAATTTGGGTGGGATTTGGGTGGAATTGGGTGGAATTTGAGTGAAATTTGGGTGGGATTTAGGTGGAATTGGGTGGGATTTGGGTGAAATTGGGTGGGATTTGGGTGGGATTTGGGTGGAATTGGGTGGAATTTGAAATTTGGGTGGGATTTGAAATTTGGGTGGGATTTGAAATTGGTGGGATTTGGGTGGAATTTGGATGGGATTTGGGTGGAATTTGGGTGGAATTGGGTGGGATTTGAAATTTGGGTGGGATTTGAAATTGGTGGGATTTGGGTGGAATTTGGATGGGATTTGGGTGGGATTTGGGTGGAATTTGGGTGGAATTGGGTGGAATTTGAGTGAAATTTGGGTGGGATTTAGGTGGAATTGGGTGGGATTTGGGTGGAATTGGGTGGGATTTGGGTGAAATTGGGTGGGATTTGAAATTTGGGTGGGATTTGAAATTGGTGGGATTTGGGTGGAATTTGGATGGGATTTGGGTGGGATTTGGGTGGAATTTGGGTGGAATTGGGTGGAATTTGAGTGAAATTTGGGTGGGATTTGAAATTTGGGTGGGATTTGAAATTTGGGTGGGATTTGAAATTGGTGGGATTTGGGTGGAATTTGGGTGGAATTTGGGTGGAATTGGGTGGGATTGGGTGGAATTTGAGTGAAATTTGGGCGGGATTGGGTGGGATTTGGGTGAAATTGGGTGGGATTTGAAATTTGGGTGGGATTTGAAATTGGTGGGATTTGGGTGGAATTTGGATGGGATTTGGGTGGAATTTGGGTGGAATTGGGTGGAATTTGAGTGAAATTTGGGTGGGATTTAGGTGGAATTGGGTGGGATTTGGGTGGAATTTGAGTGGAATTTGGGTGGGATTGGGTGGGATTTGGGTGAAATTGGGTGGGATTTGAAATTTGGGTGGGATTTGAAATTGGTGGAATTGGGTGGAATTTGGATGGGAATTGGGTGGGATTTGGGTGGAATTTGGGTGGAATTGGGTGGAATTTGAGTGAAATTTGGGTGGGATTTGAAATTGGTGGGATTTGGGTGGAATTTGGATGGGATTTGGGTGGAATTTGGGTGGAATTGGGTGGAATTTGAGTGAAATTTGGGTGGGATTTAGGTGGAATTGGGTGGGATTTGGGTGAAATTGGGTGGGATTTGAAATTTGGGTGGGATTTGAAATTGGTGGAATTGGGTGGAATTTGGATGGGAATTGGGTGGGATTTGGGTGGAATTTGGGTGGAATTTGAGTGGAATTTGGGTGGGATTGGGTGGGATTTAGGTGGAATTGGGTGGGATTTGGGTGGAATTGGGTGGGATTTGGGTGGAATTTGAATTTGGGTGAATTTGGGTGGAATTGGGTGGAATTTGGGTGAAATTGGGAGAGATTTGAGTGGGATTTAGGTGGAATTTGGGTGGGATTTGAGTGAAATTTAAGTGGGATTTGGGTGGGATTTGGAGGAAGTGAAGGAAAATGGGGGGAATCAAAGGAAAACTTTGGAACATTTGGGGGAATTTTTGATATTGGGGGATTTAAGGGAAAGAGGGGGAAATTTGGGGGAAATTTGGAGGAAGTGAGGGAAAATGGGAGAAATCCGGAGGAATTTTTGAAATTGGGGGGATTTGGGGGTACCTAAAGAAAAATGGGGAAATTTGAGGGAAATTTGGGGAAAATGGTGGGGAAACTGAGGAAATTTCAGGGAAATGGGGGGGAAATGAAGGAATTTGGGGGGAAATTGGGGAAAAAAGGGAGAAAAGGAGGGAATTTCCGGAAAATCCATTGGGAATAAGGGGAAAAGGGGGGGGAATGGATACGAAGGGGGGAAACAGAGGCACAGCGGTGCTATTACCCCCCCTCCCCCTTTCCCCCCAGGTCCCCCCCCCCGTGGACACCATCCGGACCCCTCTGGAGCCAACCCCCCCCCAGAGCCCCGTTGGGGACCCCCAATGAAGACGAGGGGGGGGCTCCGGTGGATGGGGACCCCCCGAAGGAGGCGGAGGGGGACGAGTAGGTCAAAGGGGGGGTGATGGAGACCCCCCCAACCCCCCCCCCCCCCGCACCCCAACCCCCCCCATAACCATAGCTTAGGCCATTAAAGCCATTAAACACCCCCCCGCCCGCTGTGCTTATTGGGGGGGGGGGGCCTCAGGTTGCCATGGAGATAAGGGGTAACACTGAAGATGGCGGCGGTTGCCATGGAGATAAGGGGCAACACTCAGTATGGCGGTGGTTGCCATGGAGATAAGGGGTAACACTCAAGATGGAGGCAGTCGCCATGGCAACAGGCGCTGAAGAGGGCGGCAGTCGCCATGGCAACAGGCGCGGAAGAGGGCGGCAGTTGCCATGGCAACAGGCGCCAGCACTCAAGATGGCGGCCGCTCCCTGGCAGCGCGCCCTTCCCTTTGCCCTTCCCCAAGATGGCGCCGGCGGCTTCGCTCCCCTGCCCGCGGCCCCTTCCGGCTCCGGGGCCGTGTGGGGAAGGCCGCGGCTCCCGGTATCCCGGCGCTCTGCTCCCGGTATCCCGGTGCTCTGCTCCCGGTATCCCGGCGCTCTGCTCCCGGTATCCCGGTGCCCTGATCCCGGTATCCCGGTGCCATGTCGGACACGTGGAGCTCCATCCAGGCCCATAAGAAGCAGCTGGATTCGCTGCGGGAGCGGCTGCAGCGGCGGCGGAAGCAGGACCCGTTGGGTGAGGGCGGGAACGGGGTAACGAAGGGGTTAATTAATGGGGTTAATGAGGTAATGGGGGTAATTAAGGGGGTTAATGAGGGGTAATGGGGGTAATTAAGGGGGTTAATGAGGGGTAAGGGGGTAATTAAGGGGGTTAATGAGGGGTAAGGGGGTAATTAATGGGGTTAATGAGGTAATGGGGGTAATTAATGGGGTTAATGAGGGGTAAGGGGGTAATTAAGGGGGTTAATGAGGGGTAAGGGGGTAATTAATGGGGTTAATGAGGTAATGGGGGTAATTAAGGGGGTTAATGAGGGGTAAGGGGGGAATTAATGGGGTTAATGAGGTAATGGGGGTAATTAAGGGGGTTAATGAGGGGTAAGGGGGGAATTAAGGGGGTTAATGAGGGGTAAGGGGGTAATTAATGGGGTTAATGAGGTAATGGGGGTAATTAAGGGGGTTAATGAGGGGTAAGGGGGGAATTAATGGGGTTAATGAGGTAATGGGGGTAATTAAGGGGGTTAATGAGGGGTAAGGGGGTAATTAAGGGGGTTAATGAGGGATAAGGGGGGGTAATTAATGGGGTTAATGAGGGGTAAGGGGGTAATTAAGGGGGTTAATGAGGTAATGGGGGTAATTAATGGGGTTAGTGAGGTAATGGGGGTAATTAAGGGGGTTAATGAGGTAAAGGGGGTTAATTAATGGGGTTAATGAGGGATAAGGGGGGTAATTAATGGGGTTAATGAGGGGTAAGGGGGGTTATTAATGGGGTTAATGAGGTAATGGGGTTGGTTAAGGGGGTTAAGGAGGGGTAAGGGGGTCAATTAAGGGGGTTAATGGGGTAAGGGGGTTAATTAATGGTGTTAATGAGGGGTAATGGGGTTAATTAATGGGGTTAATGAGGTAATGGGTCTCATTAGGGGGGGTTAATGACAACTAATGAGGGCAGCTGGGGGGGTTCCTTGGCCATTAACGGGGCTCAGCGGCACTTAATGGCGGCCTGGGCTTAATGAGCGGTGTTAATTAACCCCCATTAATGAGCCCTAACGAGTGTGTGTCCGTCTCCCCCCCCAGACCCCACCCCCCCCCCGCACCTCCAGCCCGGCCCCTCCCCCTCCCTCCTCCTCCCCCCCTCCCCCCCCCTTCCTCCTCCTCCTCCTCCTCCGCGCTGACGTCAGCGCTGACGTCATCCTCCCGCCTCGATGACGTCACCGCCTGTGACCCCGCCCTCGAGCGCCGCCTCCTCCTCCTCCTCGCCGATCCCCCATTGGCTCTCCCCGCCGACGCCGACGCCCTCTGCCGCGTCATCGCCGCCGTGAGTGACGTCACTTCCTCTCGCGGCGGCCATCTTGGTTCTCGATCGCGGCTCCCTATTGGGGGGGGGGTCTATGGGGGGGGTCTGTAGGGGGTCTATGGGGGGTCTATAGGGGGTGTCTATGGGGGGGTCTATAGGGGGTCTATGGGGGGTCTATAGGGGGTTCTATGGGGAGGTTCTATGGGGGGTCTATGGGGGGTCTACAGGGGGTCTATAGCGGGGTCTATAGGGGGTCTATAAGGGGGTTCTATAGGGGCGTCTATAGGGGGTCTATAGGGGGGTCTATAGGGGGTTCTATAGGGGGTGTCTATGAGGGGTCTATAGGGGGTCTATGGGGAGGATCTATAGGGGGGTGTATAGGGGGGTGTATAGGGAGGTTCTATAGGGGTCTATAGGGGGTCTATGGGGGGGTCTATAGGGGGTCTGTGGGGGGTCTATAGGGGGTCTATGGGGGGTCTATAGGGGGTTCTATAGGGGGTCTATAGGGGGTTCTATGGGGAGGTTCTATAGGGGGGTCTATAGGGGGTCTATGGGGGGTCTACAGGGGGTCTATAGCGGGTCTATAAGGGGGTTCTATAGGGGGTCTATAAGGGGTTCTATAGGGGCGTCTATAGGGGGTCTATAGGGGGATCTATAGGAGGTCTACAGGGGGTCCATAGGGGTTCTATAGGGGGGTCTATAGGGGGGTCTATAGGGGGATCTATAGGAGGTCTATCTACAGGGGGTCCATAGGGGTTCTATAGGGGGTTCTATAGGGGGGTCTATAGGGGGGTCTGTAGGGGTTCTATAGGGGTCCACAGGGCTTCCATAGGGGTTCCATAGGGGTTCCATAGGGGGGGTCCATAGGGGTTCCATAGGGGGGGTCCATAGGTGTTCTATAGGGGGATCTACAGGGATCCATAGAGGTCCATAGCGGGGCTCCATAGGGAGAGTCCATAGGGTTCCATAGGGGTTCCATAGGGGTTCCATAGGGGTTCCATAGGCTCCATAGGGTCCCCACTGCCCCCCCCAGGACGGCGCGGCGGTGTCCCGCGGCGGCGTGGAGAGCCTCCTGCAGAAGTTCGCGGCGCAGGAGCTGATCGAGGTGCGGGGGGGGCTCCTCCCGGACGGCCGCGGCGCCGCCATGGTGGTCACCTACGCCGACCGCTCCAAGCTCAGCGCCATGGCCGGGGGGGGGGGGCCCCCCCCACGGCGGCGGGAGGAGGAGGAGGGCGGCGCACGACGACGGCGCCGGGGGGGGCGGCGGCGGCGATGGGGGGGGGGGCGGAGGGGGGAGGCGGGGAGGGGAAGGAGGCGAAGAGGGCGCGCAAGATGGCGTCCGACGTGGACCTGGAGATCGAGAGCTTGCTGAGTCAGCAGTCCACCAAGGAGCAGCAGAGCAAGAAGGTGGGCGCGAGGGAAGATGGCGGATGGCGGGGGGGGGGGGGGTCAATGGGGGGCGTCAATGGAGATCCATCAATGGGGATCCATCAATGGGGATCCATCAATGGAGATGGTGGGGATCCATCAATGGAGGTGATGGGGATCCATCAATGAGGATCCATCAATGGAGATGGTGGGGGTCCATCAATGGAGGTCCATCAATGGGGATCCATCAATGGAGGTGGTGGGGATCCATCAATGGAGATCTATCAATGGAGATCCATCAATGGAGGTGATGGGGATCCATCAATGCAGATCCATCAATGGAGATCTATCAATGGAGATCCATCAATGGAGATGGTGGGGATCCATCAATGCAGATCCATCAATGGAGATCTATCAATGGAGATCCATCAATGGAGGTGATGGGGATCCATCAATGCAGATCCATCAATGGAGATCCTTCAATGGAGATCCATCCATGGAGATGGTGGGGATCCATCAATGGAGATCCATCAATGGAGATCCTTCAATGGAGATCCATCCATGGAGATGGTGGGGATACATCAATGGAGATCCATCAGTGGTGATCTATCAATGGAGATCCATCGATGGAGATCCATCGATAGAGATCCATCAATGGAGATCCATCAATGGAGATCCATCAATGGGGATTCATCAGTGGAGATCCATCAATGGAGATCCATCGATGGAGATCCATCGATGGAGGCGGTTGGGCTCCACACCGGGTGGAGGTCGCGGTCCCCTTCCATGGCGGCGGTGCCCGCAGGTGAGCCAGGAGATCCTGGAGCTGCTCAACACCACCACGGCCAAGGAGCAGTCCATCGTGGAGAAGTTCCGCTCGCGCGGGCGCGCGCAGGTCCAGGAGTTCTGCGACCACGGCACCAAGGAGGAGTGCGTCAAAGCCACCGGCGCCGAGAGGCCGTGCCGCAAGCTGCACTTCCGGTAGGGCGCTCCGGGCGTGGGTCCATCTTCTCCATCCATAACTCCATGTTCTCCATGCGTGGGTCCATGTTCTCCATCCATAACTCCATGTTCTCCATGCGTGGGTCCATGTTCTCCATCCATAACTCCATGTTCTCCATCCATAACTCCATGTTCTCCATCCATGATCCATGCCCAACCCCCCAAAATGCCCTCCAATGACCACAAAATGGCTCCCAATGACCACAAAATGTCCTCCAATGACCACAAAATGGCTCCCAATGACCACAAAATGTCCTCCAATGACCACAAAATGTCCCCCAATGACCACAAAATGGATTCCAATGACCACAAAATGCCCTCCAATGACCAAAACAGTCCCCCAATGACCACAAAATGTCCCCCAATGACCACAAAATGGCTCCCAATGACCAGAAAATGCCCTCCAATGACCACAAAATGTCCTCCAATGACCAAAACAGTCCCCAATGACCACAAAATGGCTCCCAATGACCAAAATGTACCCCAATGACCACAAAATGGATTCCAATGACCATAGAATGGATTCCAATGACCACAAAATGGCTCCAATGACCAAAATGTACCCCAATGACCACAAAATGCCCCCCAATGACCACAAAATGGCTCCCAATGACCACAAAATGTCCCCCAATGACCACAAAACGTCCCCAATGACCACAAAATGCCCTCCAATGACCACAAAATGGCTCCCAATGACCACAAAATGTCCTCCAATGACCACAAAATGGCTCCCAATGACCAAAACAGTCCCCAATGACCACAAAATGTCCCCCAATGACCACAGAATGGCTCCCAATGACCACAAAATGGCTCCCAATGACCACAAAATGCCCTCCAATGACCACAAAATGTACCCCAATGACCACAAAATGGATTCCAAAGACCCCAAAATGGCTTTCAATGACCACAAAATGCCCTCCAATGACCACAAAATGGCTCCCAATGACCAAAATGTCCCCCAATGACCACAAAATGGATTCCAATGACCATAGAATGGATTCCAATGACCACAAAATGCCCTCCAATGACCAAAATCTTCCCCAATGACCACAAAATGGATTCCAATGACCACAAAATGCCCTCCAATGACCACAAAATGCCCTCCAATGACCAAAACAGTCCCCAATGACCACAAAACGTCCCCCAATGACCACAAAATGCCCTCCAATGACCACAAAATGGCTCCCAATGACCACAAAATGTCCTCCAATGACCACAAAATGGCTCCCAATGACCACAAAACGTCCCCCAATGACCACAAAATGTCCCCCAATGACCAAAATCTTCCCCAATGACCACAAAATATCCCCCAATGACCACAAAATGCCCTCCAATGACCACAAAATGCCCTCCAATGACCACAGAATGGCTCCCAATGACCACAAAATGGCTCCCAATGACCACAAAATGCCCTCCAATGACCACAAAATGTACCCCAATGACCACAAAATGGATTCCAAAGACCCCAAAATGCCCTCCAATGACCACAAAATGGCTCCCAATGACCAAAATGTCCCCCAATGACCACAAAATGGATTCCAATGACCATAGAATGGATTCCAATGACCACAAAATGCCCTCCAATGACCAAAATCTTCCCCAATGACCACAAAATGTCCCCCAATGACCACAAAATGGCTCCCAATGACCACAAAATGCCCTCCAATGACCACAAAATGGCTCCCAATGACCACAAAATGCCCCCCAATGACCACAAAATGGCTCCCAATGACCACAAAATGCCCTCCAATGACCACAAAATGGCTCCCAATGACCAAAACAGTCCCCAATGACCACAAAATGTCCCCCAATGACCACAGAATGGCTCCCAATGACCACAAAATGGCTCCCAATGACCACAAAATGCCCTCCAATGACCACAAAATGTACCCCAATGACCACAAAATGGATTCCAAAGACCCCAAAATGGCTTTCAATGACCACAAAATGCCCTCCAATGACCACAAAATGGCTCCCAATGACCAAAATGTCCCCCAATGACCACAAAATGGATTCCAATGACCACAAAATGCCCTCCAATGACCAAAATCTTCCCCAATGACCACAAAATGTCCCCCAATGACCACAAAATGGCTCCCAATGACCACAAAATGCCCTCCAATGACCACAAAATGGCTCCCAATGACCACAAAATGGCTCCCAATGACCACAAAATGCCCTCCAATGACCACAAAATGGCTCCCAATGACCAAAATGTACCCCAATGACCACAAAATGTCCCTCGATGACGACAAAATGTCCCCCAATGACCACAAAATGCCCTCCAATGACCACAAAATGCCCTCCAATGACCACAGAATGGCTCCCAATGACCACAAAATGGCTCCCAATGACCACAAAATGCCCTCCAATGACCACAAAATGTACCCCAATGACCACAAAATGGATTCCAAAGACCCCAAAATGCCCTCCAATGACCACAAAATGGCTCCCAATGACCAAAATGTCCCCCAATGACCACAAAATGGATTCCAATGACCATAGAATGGATTCCAATGACCACAAAATGCCCTCCAATGACCAAAATCTTCCCCAATGACCACAAAATGTCCCCCAATGACCACAAAATGGCTCCCAATGACCACAAAATGCCCTCCAATGACCACAAAATGGCTCCCAATGACCACAAAATGCCCCCCAATGACCACAAAATGGCTCCCAATGACCACAAAATGCCCTCCAATGACCACAAAATGGCTCCCAATGACCAAAACAGTCCCCAATGACCACAAAATGTCCCCCAATGACCACAGAATGGCTCCCAATGACCACAAAATGGCTCCCAATGACCACAAAATGCCCTCCAATGACCACAAAATGTACCCCAATGACCACAAAATGGATTCCAAAGACCCCAAAATGGCTTTCAATGACCACAAAATGCCCTCCAATGACCACAAAATGGCTCCCAATGACCAAAATGTCCCCCAATGACCACAAAATGGATTCCAATGACCACAAAATGCCCTCCAATGACCAAAATCTTCCCCAATGACCACAAAATGTCCCCCAATGACCACAAAATGGCTCCCAATGACCACAAAATGCCCTCCAATGACCACAAAATGGCTCCCAATGACCACAAAATGGCTCCCAATGACCACAAAATGCCCTCCAATGACCACAAAATGGCTCCCAATGACCAAAATGTACCCCAATGACCACAAAATGTCCCTCGATGACGACAAAATGTCCCCCAATGACCACAAAATGCCCTCCAATGACCACAAAATGCCCTCCAATGACCAAAACAGTCCCCAATGACCAAAGTGTTCCCCAATGACCACAAAATGTCCTCCAATGACCACAAAATGGCTCCCAATGACCACAAAATGTCCCCCAATGACCACAAAATGTCCTCCAATGACCACAAAATGTCCCCCAATGACCACAAAATGCCCTCCAATGACCACAGAATGGCTCCCAATGACCACAAAATGGCTCCCAATGACCACAAAATGCCCTCCAATGACCACAAAATGTACCCCAATGACCACAAAATGGATTCCTAAGACCCCAAAATGGCTTTCAATGACCACAAAATGCCCTCCAATGACCACAAAATGTCCCCCAATGACCACAAAATGGATTCCAATGACCATAGAATGGATTCCAATGACCACAAAATGCCCTCCAATGACCAAAATCTTCCCCAATGACCACAAAATGGATTCCAATGACCACAAAATGCCCTCCAATGACCACAAAATGCCCTCCAATGACCAAAACAGTCCCCAATGACCACAAAACGTCCCCCAATGACCACAAAATGCCCTCCAATGACCACAAAATGTCCCCCAATGACCACAAAATGCCCTCCAATGACCACAAAATGCCCTCCAATGACCACAAAATGGCTCCCAATGACCACAAAATGCCCCCCAATGACCACAAAATGGCTCCCAATGACCACAAAATGCCCTCCAATGACCACAAAATGCCCTCCAATGACCACAAAATGGCTCCCAATGACCAGAAAATGCCCTCCAATGACCAAAACAGTCCCCAATGACCCCAAAACAGCCCCCGATGCCCCCAAACCGCCCCCCGCCGCCCCGCAGGCGCATCATCAACAAGCACACGGACGAGTCCCTGGGGGACTGCTCCTTCCTCAACACGTGCTTCCATATGGACACCTGCAAGTACGTGCACTACGAGATCGACGCCGGCCCCACCGCGCCGCCCCGCAGCCCCCCCGCCACCGCCCCCCGGCAGCGCAGCCCCCCCCCCAAGGACCTGGCCCGGCCCCCCGGGGGCGCCGATGCCGGCGCCGACCGCCTCTTTCCACCGCAGGTAATGGGGGGGGGGGAGAAAGGGGATATTGGGGGGGAATTGGGATTTCAAAGGGATTTTGGGGGGAAATTTGGGGAAATTCAAAGGAAATTGGGGGAAATTTGGGATTTCAAAGGAATTTTGGGGAAATTTTGGGGAAATATGGGATTTCAAAGGAATTTGGGGGAAATTTGGGGGGTTTTGAAGGGATTTTGGGGGAAATTTGGGGAAATTCAAAGGAAATTGGGGGAAATTTGGGGGGTTTCGAAGGGATTTGGGGGGAAATTTGGGGAAATTCAAAGGAAATTGGGGGAAATTTGGGGGGTTTTGAAGGGATTTCAGGGGAAATTTGGGGAAATTCAAAGGAAATTGGGGGAAATCTGGGGGAAATTTGGGATTTCAAAGGAATTTTGGGGAAATTTTGGGGAAATATGGGATTTCAAAGGAATTTGGGGGAAATTTGGGGGGTTTTGAAGGGATTTTGGGGGAAATTTGGGGAAATTCAAAGGAAATTGGGGGAAATTTGGGGGGTTTTGAAGGGATTTTGGGGGAAATTTGGGGAAATTCAAAGGAAATTGGGGGAAATTTGGGGGGTTTTGAAGGGATTTTGGGGGAAATTTGGGGAAATTCAAAAGAAATTGGGGGAAATTTGGGGGGTTTTGAAGGGATTTGGGGGGAAATTTGGGGAAATTCAAAGGAAATTGGGGGAAATTTGGGGGGTTTTGAAGGGATTTTGGGGGAAATTTGGGGAAATTCAAAGGAAATTGGGGGAAATCTGGGGGAAATTTGGGATTTCAAAGGAATTTTGGGGAAATTTTGGGGAAATATGGGATTTCAAAGGAATTTGGGGGAAATTTGGGGGGTTTTGAAGGGATTTTGGGGGAAATTTGGGGAAATTCAAAGGAAATTGGGGGAAATTTGGGGGGTTTTGAAGGGATTTTGGGGGAAATTTGGGGAAATTCAAAGGAAATTGGGGGAAATTTGGGGGGTTTTGAAGGGATTTTGGGGGAAATTTGGGGAAATTCAAAGGAAATTGGGGAAAATTTGGGGGGTTTTGAAGGGATTTCGGGGGAAATTTGGGGAAATTCAAAGGAAATTGGGGAAAATTTGGGGGGTTTTGAAGGGATTTCGGGGGAAATTTGGGGAAATTCAAAGGAAATTGGGGGAAATTTGGGGGGTTTTGAAGGGATTTTGGGGGAAATTTGGGGAAATTCAAAGGAAATTGGGGGAAATTTGGGGGGTTTTGAAGGGATTTCGGGGGAATTTTGGGGAAATTCAAAGGAAATTGGGGGAAATTTGGGGGGTTTTGAAGGGATTTTGGGGGAAATTTGGGGAAATTCAAAGGAAATTGGGGGAAATTTGGGGGGTTTTGAAGGGATTTGGGGGGAAATTTGGGGAAATTCAAAGGAAATTGGGTGAAATTTGGGGGTTTTTGAAGGGATTTCGGGGGAAATTTGGGGGGAATTTGGGATTTCGAAGGAATTGTGGCATTTGGGGGAAATTTGGGGGATTTCAAAGGAATTTGGGGGAAATTTGGGGAGAATTGGTGGACTTCAAAGGAATTTTGAGGAAATTCAGGGGAAATTGGGGGATTTCAAAGGAATTTGGGGGAAATTTGGGGGAAATTTGGGATTTCAAAGGAATTTTGGGGAAATTTTGGGGAAATATGGGATTTCAAAGGAATTTGGGGGAAATTTGGGGGAAATTTGGGATTTCAAAGAAATTTCAGGGAAATTTGGGGAAATAGGGGGATTTCAAAGGAGTTTCGGGGAAATTTGGGGGAAATTTGGGATTTCAAAGGAATTTTGGGGAAATTTTGGGGAAATATGGGATTTCAAAGGAATTTGGGGAAATTTGGGGGAAATTTGGGATTTCAAAGAAATTTCAGGGAAATTTGGGGAACATTTGGGATTTCAAAGGAATTGTGGAATTTGGGGGAATTTGGTGGATTTTAAAGGAATTTTGGGGGAAATTTGGGGAGAATTGGGGGATTTCAAAGAAGTGTTGGGGGAATTTGGAGATATTTGGGAAATCTGGGGAAAATCTGCGGACGTCAAAGAAATTTTGGTGAAATTTAGAGAAATTCGGGGGAAAATCGTGACTTTCAAAGAGATTTTGGTGCTATTTGGGGAAAATGGAGGAAAATCCGTGGGTTTCCAGGAAATTGTGGGATTTGGAGAACTTTGGGGCAAACGGGGGGATTTCGAAGACGTTTCGGTGAAATTTGGGGAGAATTTGTGGATTCCGAAGGAATTCCGCCGCATTCCGCGGGATTTGGGATGGAATTTCGGGTGCCTTTTGAGGACCTTTCCGGTGTGTCCCCCCCCCCCCCCTTTTCCCAGTGGATCTGCTGCGACATCCGCTACCTGGACGTGAGCATCCTGGGCAAGTTCGCGGTGGTGATGGCCGACCCCCCCTGGGACATCCACATGGAACTGCCCTACGGAACGCTGACGGACGATGAGATGCGGCGCCTCAACATCCCCGTGCTGCAGGACGAGGGCTTCCTCTTCCTCTGGGTCACCGGGAGGTCTCCCGCCATCTTCCAGCCCCGTTCCGTGCCCTCGCGTCCTCCTGGGGGCGGTTGGGGTCCTCCGTTGAGGGCTTCCGTTGGGGGCTTCCATTGGGGTCTTCTATTGGGGTCTTCATTGGGGTCTTCCATTGAGGTCTTCCATTGGGGTCTTCCGTTGGGGTCTCCATTGGGATCATCCATTGGGGTCTTCATTGGGATCATCCATTGGGGTCTTCCATTGGGGTCTTCCACTGAGGTCTTCCATTGGGGTTTCCCATTGGGGTCTTCCATTGGGATCATCCATTGGGGTCTTCCATTGGGGTCTCCATTGGGATCATCCATTGGGGTCTTCCATTGGGGTCTTCCATTGGGGTTTCCCATTGGGGTCTTCCATTGAGGTCTTCCATTGGGGTTTCCCATTGGGGTCTTCCATTGGGATCATCCATTGGGGTCTTCCATTGGGGTCTCCTTTGGGATCATCCATTGGGGTCTTCATTGGGGTCTTGCATTGGGGTTTCCCATTGGGATCTTCATTGAGGTCTTCCATTGGGATCTTCATTGAGGTCTCCCATTGGGGTCTTCATTGGGGTTTTCCATTGGGATCTTCCATTGGGGTTTCCATTGAGTTCTTCATTGGGGTCTCCATTGGGATCTTCACTGGGGACCCCTCAACCCCATCAGGGCCCCCAAAACCCCCTTAGATGCCCTCAAAACCCCCTTAATGCCCCCAAAACCCCCTTTATGGACCCCAAAACCCATTTATGGACCCCCAATCCCCCCTTATGGACCCCCAAACCCCCTTATTGACCCCAAACCCCCTTTATGGACCCCCAACCCTCATCCCCACAGGGCCATGGAGCTGGGCCGCGAATGCCTCAACCTCTGGGGGTGAGTTTTGGGGTTCCAACGCCCCAAATTCCCCCCCCCCCCCCCAAATGACCCAAAACCGGGCGAAATGACCCCAAAACAGGTATGAGCGCGTCGATGAGATCATCTGGGTGAAGACCAATCAGCTGCAGCGTATCATCCGCACCGGGCGCACCGGGCACTGGCTCAACCATGGCAAAGAGCATTGCTTGGTATGGGGGGGGGCCCAGGTTTGGGGTGAAAAAGGGCGATTTTGGGGTTTGAGAGGGGGGTTTTGGGGTGGAAAAGGGTTTTGGGGTGGGAAAGGGGGGTTTTGGGGTGGGAAAATGGGGTTTTGGGGTGGGAAAGGGGGGTTTTGGGGTGGGAAAGGGGGGTTTTGGGGTGGGAAAATGGGGTTTTGGGGTGGAAAAGGGGGTTTTGGGGTGGGAAAAGGGGGTTTTGGGGTGGAAAATGGGGTTTTGGGTGGGAAAGGGGGGTTTTGGGGTGGAAAAGGGTTTTGGGGTGGGAAAGGGGGTTTTGGGGTGGAAAAAGGGGATTTTGGGGTGGGAAAAGGGGGTTTTGGGGTGGAAAAAGGGGGTTTTGGTGTGGGAAAGGGGGGTTTTGGTGTGGGAAAGGGGGGTTTTGGGGTGGGAAAAGGGGGTTTTGGGGTGGGAAAATGGGGTTTTGGGTGGGAAAAGGGGGTTTTGGGGTGGAAAAAGGGGGTTTTGGTGTGGGAAAGGGGGGTTTTGGGGTGGGAAAAGGGGGTTTTGGGGTGGGAAAAGGGGTTTTGGGGTGGGAAAAGGGGGGTTTTGGGGTGGGAAAAGGGGGTTTTGGGTGGGAAAGGGGGTTTTGGGGTGGGAAAAGGGGGTTTTGGGTGGGAAAAGGGGATTTTGGGGTGGGAAAAGGGGGTTTTGGGTGGGAAAGGGGGGTTTTGGGTGGGAAAGGGGGGTTTTGGGGTGGAAAAAGGGGTTTTGGGGTGGGAAAAGGGGGTTTTGGGGTGGGAAAATGGGGTTTTGGGGTGGGAAAGGGGGGGTTTTGGGGTGGGAAAAGGGGGTTTTGGGGTGGGAAAGGGGGGTTTTGGGGTGGGAAAATGGGGTTTTGGGTGGGAAAGGGGGTTTTGGGGTGGGAAAAGGGGGTTTTGGGGTGGGAAAGGGGGTTTTGGGTGGGAAAAGGGGGTTTTGGGGTGGGAAAAGGGGGTTTTGGGGTGGGAAAAGGGGGGGTTTTGGGTGGGAAAGGGGGATTTTGGGGTGGAAAAAGGGGTTTTGGGGTGGGAAAAGGGGGTTTTGGGGTGGAAAATGGGGTTTTGGGGTGGGAAAGGGGGGGTTTTGGGGTGGGAAAAGGGGGTTTTGGGGTGGGAAAGGGGGGTTTTGGGGTGGGAAAAGGGGGTTTTGGGGTGGGGAAAAGGGGGTTTTGGGTGGGAAAGGGGGGTTTTGGGGGTGGGAAAATGGGGGTTTTGGGGTGGGAAAGGGGGGTTTTGGGGGTGGGAAAAGGGGGTTTTGGGGTGGGGAAAAGGGGGGGTTTTGGGGGTGGGGAAAATGGGGGGGTTTTGGGGTGGGAAAGGGGGGTTTTGGGGTGGGAAAATGGGGTTTTGGGGTGGAAAAGGGGGTTTTGGGGTGGGAAAAAGGGGGTTTTGGGGTGGGAAATGGGGGTTTTGGGGTGGGAAAAGGGGGATTTTGGGGTAGGAAATGGGGTTTTGGGGTGGGAAAAGGGGATTTTGGGGGTGGAAAAAGGGGATTTTGGGGTGGGAAAAGGGAGGTTTTGGGGTGGAAAAAGGGGGGTTTTGGGGTGGGGGAAAGGTGGGGGTTTTGGGGTGGGAAAATGGGGTTTTGGGGTGGGAAAATGGGGTTTTGGGTGGGAAAGGGGGGTTTTGGGGTGGGAAAATGGGGTTTTGGGGTGGGGAAAATGGGGTTTTGGGTGGGAAAGGGGGGGTTTTGGGGTGGGAAAGGGGATTTTGGGGTGGGAAAAGGGGGTTTTGGGGTGGGGGAAAGGGATTTTGGATTTTGGGGTGG